>PVIY010004858.1:0-41099 GCA_004026745.1 Myrmecophaga tridactyla | reverse complement strand
CAAATCTGCTGTTTTTTTAATGATTCTGTTTATTTTTCTAGGCTGCATTAGTAAGAATCTCTGCCAAATATCTAGATGAGCCTGCTAATTTTAACATAAATTGGAAGTTTATCTTCGGTTGCAGTCTGCTTCTTCCTTTCAGATACAGCATTGTGAGAAAGACAAAGAACAAGACTGTGTTTTCTTTCTTCCCCCAACCCTAATGTTTTTAAAGAATTAAACTTACCTGGAAATGCAGGAACTGTGCTCTGATTCCTTCTGTGGCTCTGCTCTGGCTTCTTGGAGATTGCGTGCCTGTCTTCCTTAATTGCTTCTGTTACTATGTGACTTACCAAGCCATTCTCCCAGGCATGCGAATACATATTTTGTGACTTACCAGGCATTGTGTGTTATTGTTCTTAGAAAAATGCTTTGTTCCATTAGTCTCCTGCCTGAAAGCAGAAAAGACCGAAGGACCTCTAGAAGTCAATCTGGCTGTCCTATTACTTCACATATTTTTAGAAGGTTCTGGGAAATGGGAAAATGCGTAATCGAAGGAGAGCTACCATAAGATGTTCAGTGTGACCCAAATATTAAAGTTTGGGGGCAGGAAGCAGCCTTATGAAGCCCCAGATCACAGCAAGCATGGCCATGTCTGACAAGTGGCCATTGGTAGTGTTGCTGTATCCTTGCTGAGTGATTTGCCTAGAAAAGTCACGCTCTTTAAAGACTCTGTGCCTATGCACATGCTGTTCTCTAGGCCTGGAATACCTTTTTATTTTCCTTCCATTTTTTTAATCATCAAGACTAAATTCAACCTCCTCCTTTTCTGGTAAGATCCACTCAAGCAGAATTAACAATCCCCCCACCTGCCTCTACATGAAATCTCTTGGCTTTTCTTAGGTTTTGCAGATTTAAATTCCATGGATTCGAATATTATCAAGCAACTGGAAGATCCATGACGTGCACGAATTTGATAATTTTGCTCAGGAACAAATTTGGATTACATAAGGAGGCAGGTTTCTAGTTACTAGTTAGTGAGGGAAACTAGTCAACCTCTTGGCATCCTCTTCCCAAAAGGATTTATTCTCTCTGCTCATGGCCATGTTGGCAGTGATTTCACACAGAGGGGAGAAAAGCTTTATTTGCACCTACCTATACCATCTACTCTATGTTGTACAAGCTTCTTCTCATTTAACCTTCACAAAATTCCCTCAAGTTCTTATTAAATTCCTACATTACAGGTAAAGAAATTGCGACTTAAGTAATTTTCCTACCTTTATACAACTAGCAAGTGAAGTCAGGAATCAAACCCAGATTCAAAACCAACAGAATGAAACAGAATATACAACTAGCATCAGTGATTTCTGAAGTACTTGGTGAAGAGATGTAAAGCATATGGAGAAACCTAAGAATGTGATTACTAGCTTTAAAAAAAGTTTTGGATATATCAAACAGTGGAGAAATTTATGTAAGAGAAGAATTTGCAAATTTTGGGATTCTTGATAGTCTCACGACAAATTCCTGGGCACAGATCTTTTTACTTTAACTGCCAATTTCTGTTTATTCTGTTTATTTTCATTTAAATGTTTTACTTGTTTGTGAAAACCCAACATCTAGGAATACTCACTTCTAACAAATAGTCAGAATCCTAAGCAAGTGGATGGACAGATGGACAGATGGACAGATGGCTCAATGGTGCCTTGAAGAGTGACTGAGAAGAGGGCTCTCATCTATGGTCTCCAATTTCATGAGGATCCCTTCTCTTCTCCCTTATCCCTGCTATCCTGCTCCCCACACCCCTTCCTCATTCTTTCCCTTCTCTGGTTTGCCCTAGCATAGTTAATCTCCTTGGCTCCCTGCCTTCCACTTACTAATTTTGGCTTCTCAGCTTGTTTTGGATCTTCTTTCCTAAATGCTTCCCCCACCCCCATCCCTCCTCTTCACCTCTCCTTATTGTCCAGAAAACCCAAAGCCTGCAGCTTTCCAGAAGTCATCCCAGATAACCCACTTGGTCAAGATAAGCCCTCTCCTCTCAGGTTCCACAATGTCTAGGTATTTTGATGGCCATTATGGGTATTTCATCGTGGGAGTGGTCATGAGCTTCACACTTCTTTCGTCTACTGCATTTTGTTATTGAAAGCAATGGTGGCATGGTGGGAAGCGCACTGGGCTGTGATGATGCACAGGGATCAACACATTATGAACAGGATGAGCTGGGTACAGATCTTTAGGCACAGCCCTAAATATTAAAGATCTATTCTACTATGGCCTCCACCTAGCAAAATCCAAAAGCCAATCCATAGTCCTCTGCCACATTTGGCAGAATGGATCACATCTTCTCCTGGAAGTGCTTTCTTCACGTGCTTTCCAGACCACCCCTGCTTACCTACTTCTCCTCCCACCTCCTTCTCAGTCTTCTTTGCTGAAACTTTCTCTAGCCTCTTAATGTCAAAGCACCCCAGGGCCTATTAGATGTACTCTACCTCTATCCTTCCTTGATGATATTATCCAGTCTCATGGCTTTAAATTTTCTCGATGTGCTGACGACTTCTCCTGAACTCCAGTCAATGATGACCTACTGCTTGCCAGACATCTCCACAGGGGTATCCAGTAGCCCTCTCAAATGAGAAAAGTCTCCAAATGCCTATCTTCCCCTTCAAATCTGCTCTATCTGCAGGCTTTCATATCTTAGTTTATGGCAATTCTATTCTTCTTTGTTACTTAAGACAAAAACCTTGGAGTCATCCCTGACTTCTTTTTTCCCCTCATGCCTCATATCCAGTTCATCTGGGAACTTCTGTTAGCTCTGGCTGCAACAAAAACACAGAATCTGGATACTTCTCACCACCTCTTTTGCTACCACCCTGGCCCGAGCCATCCTTACTTCTCTCCTAAATTGCACCACAGCCTCCCAACTGGCTTCTCTTCTTGTACCCTTGCCACCCACCCTCACTGCCTATTCTCAGTACAGCAGCCACAGCGAGGCTTTTAAAACATAAATCATACAGTGTTACTTCCTTGTTCAGAAACTCTAAGACTTCCTGTGTTTCTCAGAATAGAAGCCTGAGCCCTTAGAACGGCTTGTAAGGCCCCGCAAGATTTTCTCCTCCTGCCTTCATTGCCATCTAACACACTGTATTTTATCTATTTTCTTAATATGCTTATCATCTCTCTTCCCCTCCACCAGATAGGAGAGATTTTTGGCCCATTTTATTTCCTGTGTAGCTCCCACCTAGAATGGTACCTAGCGCACAGTGGATCTCAAAAACCCTTTGACGAGTGTTGGAACAGGACCTCATTGAAGGCCAGTCCTTAGGGCGAGTTGTGTGATCCTGGGCCTCTGTCGTGTGTGGGGTGAACGCCATCGGGGAAGAGAGGACGGCAGGAGTCATAAGGAAATATATTAAGAGCAGTACAGTCATCACAGACATTTGTATGTGATACTGGTTTCCCAAATGGAAGCTTCATTCTTAATGAAACCCTTTTTTCAAATGTGACATCTTTCTAAATTAACCAGAGCAAATAAAGTACTTCAATGCCAGTCAGTCAAATGTCAATGGGAATTCACCAGTGAGCTCCTTTTAACAGCACCGTTAGTCGGTAATTGCCTGGGCCCACGAGGGACCGGGAGCAGCTGGTGGTGAGCACAGACACTGTCTGTCAACAAGACGGTGGATGGGGAATGGGTTAAAATCATTAAGCTCTAAGCAAAATTTCCCAAACTACTTTTTTTTCTTTTCCTCAAAAGAATCGGATTCTTCTTTACAGGGCTTTAGGCTGGGGACCAGCAGAGGTAAGTTTTGTTTTACACAGTAAATAAGTTCTTAACCAGCTGCAAATCAACCTTCCATAAGTATGACTATGTGACATGTAAGAGCTTTCTTTTTTTCCAGAGCCTGGAGGCAGTTTTGGTGATGCACAGAGCCCTGGTGTTTGGAGTCTCCTCACCCTCTCGGTAAGGTGGGCTAGTAGTTTCTAACTCACAGGGTTGTTAAGAAGAGAATCTCAAGCGATCAATAGATCTGCAAGTGATTTGTAAACTATAAAGCGATGTCCGAATGTTGGTCTATGGCTAATTAGTAAAATACTTTCATAAATCGAAGAGCTCCTCTTAATGGAAATAATTCTCCTCTAATTTATCCACCTTGGAAGTTTGGATTTTCACATGCTATGAACTGGGTCAGATTTTTGTTCTTGTTCTTTTATCACCATTTCAGCTGTGAAAACTGGAATTTGTCTAGTCATCCATCATTTTGCTTGATCAGTTCCCTCAAAGAACCAGGCGATTCGGGTCAACAACTGCTTAGACTGATGATCCTCTGCGTTGCTCGGGGGCCTTCAGGAAATTGCTCATGTTGAGTCCCCCAGGCCCATCTGGAGGAAGGCCTAGCTGCTGTGATGGGGACCTGGCTTCTTCCTATAAGTCTGATAAATGGACCGCTGAGTTCATGGGACTGGTAAAAGACCAACATAACCTTGAAACGAGTGGTCTGGGGTTAATGTCTTATCTATGCAAGTTTCTGAATGAGCAAGTTTGCATCTTTTGTTTGTATAATAAGTGACCGATAGTGATTATCTACTAGGATGGAAGCAAGAGATTCCTGTCTTGTTCCCCTAACCCACGGAAAGACAAATGTCTTTTGGTTGCGTGAACAGTAGGATCCAAAATGGGATCAATAAGATGCAAAAGAAAACAATCAACGGTAAGGAGAGAAGACTGGTTAGTTCGGGAGCATGGTAAAATTACAGGGAGAGGTTCGCCAGGCTAATCTCATCCTGAGCTGCTTTCTGGTCAGTGGTCCACAAGCCTGAACGTACATTATAATTATCTGGGACCCTTTAGAATCACCAACATCTGAATCACACTCCTAGACGTTTGGATTTAATTGGCATGAGGCGGGCTTGGGCTTTGGTATCGTTTAAGGGACTCAGGAGATTCTAACACGTAGACAGGCTTGGGAACCACTGGATCTGGTCCAAACTGCTCATAGTGATTTGCCCAGGATCACACAGCTCATTAGAGGCTGAGCTCCCTGCCACTGTATATGCTGTTCCTATCCGCAGAGCATGCTGTTCCTAGCCGCGGAGCATCCTGCTCCTCCTTCTTCACCTGGATAATCCCAGGTCAGTCTTCAAAGTTTAGCTCAAGTGTGGAGACTGCTTTGGGGCATTTTCTGATCCACTGATTTCAGATGTGGCCTCTCCTATGTCCCTTAGCTTTTACGATCACTGACTGCCCTTATCATCTATACTGATTTACGTGGCATTCTCTCTACTAGATTGCAAGCTCCGTTTGGGCAGGAAGTAAACAAGTGGAGTAAAATCATGAGAACTGGTTCCAAAGTTCAACAAAGGAGAGCCCCAAATTACTTGCAGTTTCCTAATTTGTGTGCGATTTTTACTGTCAAATTTTTTTGCTTCCTGTTTTTAGTTTCTAATGTCCTTCTGCTTGCATTTACTTAACAACTTTTATTGGCTTTTGTTCTTTTGTAAAAGTAATTCGTATGCATGATTGGAATTTAGGAACGCATTCACAATTACGCAGCGAAAATACAATTCCTCCAGGGTGGGCAACGATGGCACAGTGGCAGAGTTCTTGTCTGCCACGCCAGAGACCCAGGTTCGATTCCTGGTGCCTTCCCATGCAAAAAAAAAAAAAAAAAATTCCTCCAGAATCCACCACCTGAAGGCCTGTTGTCAATGTGTTTCCTCAATTCAAGGAGCATTTACTGAGTACCTGACATATGCTCCTTGCTGAGAGAACATCTGTGTTCAAGTTAGTCCTTGAGCTCTGTGGTCTCACTTTATTTGTAAAATATGCTTTATGTTGGAGATTTCATTTCATCCTTCCACTACCCATAAAGTAAGTATTATTATTCCTACATAAGCAAACTGAGGCTTAAAGAGTTTGGCTAAGTATCTCAGCTAGCAAGTGCTGGTACTGGATTAGACGCCTATTCCTTCTCTTCAATTAGGATTATTAAATTGCCATGCTCTCAAGGCCTGCTCAATTCCAGAGAGCAGTGAGATTTTTGAATGCTACTAGTTAGTATTGAGAAAAAAAACCATTTTATCAGAAAGGGCAAGTAGGGTCATCGCGCACAGTTGCATAGGTTGTGCATTGTCAACTCCAGGAGGAGGAATTCATAATATAGTCCAGGCAAATGGCTACCTCTGGAGTTGTGTGGCTCTGGGGACTGCACTGAGTCCAGGACTGTTAGTGAAACCTGGGCTGAGCCTAGAACATGTGCAGCATTAAATTTTCTCAGGTGGATGGTACAGGCACAAGTGCACTAAGCATCAGGACTGAAACACCACGTGTATACTGGCCTTCAGAAATGTTCTCTGAAATGCCCTGGTTCAAATAGGACAAGAGGGCAAGGGCTGGGCGGTGAGCCCTGTAGAGCAGGATATAGGCCGTGTATAATCAGCTGAGGGAAGCACTTTCTCTGGGAGCAAAGCAGGAGGACTTAGTAGGTTGGCCGAAGGCAGAAAGGCGGGTGATGAGGCTGGGAGCAGGACAAAGAAGGCACTGCAGGGATTGCTTCTTGGGCCCATCAGCTTGCAGCAGATGCCTTTAGGGCCAAGTCATAGTTTCCTTAGGAAACATCTGTGCTGATTCCCAGGCATCTTGGGGAAGTGAACAAAGCTGACAGGGCTTTCTTCACAGCAGGGCTGGAGCATCTGTGTCACATAGAACCACAGGGAAAGGAACAAAGGGCTTTCCCCACGGCTTAGAAAAACCATTAGGAGAAAGGGTTGAGAGGGTGGTGGGAGTTAAAACACACACACACACACACAAACACAAACACAAACACAAAAACCCAACAACAAAACAAAATAGCATAGGCAGGATGCTGAATTTAAATTATCGGCATTGTCACTCTAATAATCCCCAGCATTTCTGTGATATTTGTAAAGCACTTCATATGCATTTTCTCATTTGGTCTTCACAATCACTCCATGAGGTTATTACCATCACTATTTTACTGATGGGGAAACTGAGAGAGTTGAGATTCATCCATAACTGTCTAGTACCATACATGGGCCCTGACCTCTGTACACTACCAGGGCTCCCAATAGCCAAGTTGAGCTCCCTTTGAGGGGAAAGCGTCAAAACTCAGGGTGGGAAGATGTCATGGGCAGCCTTGGGAGCAATGGCTATGAAGAAGCCCTGAGAAAGGACTGGTGAGTCTCAGCAAGCTGGTCTGTCTGTAATCTTGCAGAGGATGGCCTCCTGATATCTTGGGATACGGCCTCTGCCCGCTCTCCAGAGTCTTTCTTCTCTATTGTCTCTTATTCTGGGCACCCCTAATGACCCCAGACTTAGCCGTGTTATACCGCTGCTCTGCTCGGCTTGCCTGGAACATCATTTCTTCCAGCTCTTCCCCCAGTGAGTTCCTATTCAATAGTCGCCTCTTCTGAGAAGCCTGCCCTGATCCTCACAACCTGCCTGGCCTGATCTGAGTTCGCAGAGCTTTCTTTTGCATACTCCTATCGAAGCAGTTGTCAGTTGGTATTTACTCAGTTGTCCTAATAATCCTGTCAGTGCCGCCTCCAACAGAGATCCCCAACCAGATCACCCCACTGCTGCCAGTAAGACCCTGAACCAGTAACCATCACGTCTTACCTAGTGACAGCTTACCGTACAGTCTGTTCTCCACATGGCAGTCAGAATGCACTTTCTACGTCTAAATTAGAGCTTATCACCCTATTCCTTAAAGCCCTCTATTGCAGGGCGCATGGGGGGTGGTCAGTGGTAGAAAGCTCACCTTCCATGCAGGAGACCCTGGTTTGATTCCCAGGCCATTCACCCCGAAGGGAAAATAAAAAATTGAAAAACAACAACAACTCTCTATTGCAGGATCTGGCAGGCTATCAGTATCCAGCTTCATTCCATTGTGACCAGAGAAAGTGCTTTGAATATGTTTAATATGTTTTTAAATTTATGAAGACCTGTTTTGTGCTCCAGTGTATGATCTGTCCTGGAGAATGTTCCATGAGCACTACAGAAGAACGCATATCCTGGTGTTTGGGGGTGTAATGACCTATGAATGTCTGTTGAGTCTAATTCATGTATTAAGTCCCACTGCCTGCTTTTGTAAATAAAGCTTTATTGGAACCAAAATGTCCATTTTTTTATGCCTTGTCTATGACTGCTTTTGCAGATCATACTGGATGAGGGTGGGCCTTAAATCCAATGACTGGTCTCCTTAGAGGAAGGCCGTGAGAAGACACAAAGAGACAGAGGGGGAAGAAGGCCTCATGATGAAGCCATGGATCCCTGAGCCAAGGAATGCCAAGGACTGTCGGCAGCCCCAAGAGGAGGCTCTCAGAGGAGAGACATGGAACGGATTCTCCACCAGAGCCTCCAGGAAGAACCAGTCCTGCTGGTACCTTGTTTTGGGACTTCCGGCTTTCGTAGCCATGAGACAATACATTTCTGGTTTTCCAAGCCATGCAGTTTGTGGTCATTTGTTATGGTCGCCCCGGGAAAGTGATACATACGCACCAGTGCCCCCACATTCTTCAAAAAGGGAAGAAAGTGGGCCAGGCGATCACTCTGGGCTCCTGCTCCAAGAGAAGAGCTTTTATGTCTCCTTTGAAGAACCTACTCACCAAGGCTTAAAGCACAAGGAGCCTGGCAATTTCATTTTCATATAGAATTCTTCTCCCAAATTACCATATTTCAAATTGGAATCCCGTTCTCCGTCCTTGGCCCCTGCCCCATGTGGAGATGCAGTGGGGAAATATGAATTCCACTGATTAAAAAAGGGGCCTGCGATGGGCCTGCCACCAGCTAGTTCTGAAGAGACACATCCAATTAAAACAGACAACATTTTCAAAGACCCCAGTCGGGCATTTCATCTCCTCAGCACTTTCTCCAACATGTCAGTGTTACCTGCGGCAGTTCTTTCTCTTTTTTTTCCCCCAATATGAAATTTAGGTCAGTAACTGCATAATCCACAGAAACAAACCTGACTATTTCCTCTCCCCGTGATCACCTCTGGAGTTGTATGTGTGCAAATGCATAATGGGGGCCCAAACACTTCTCCCAGTTGGCTTAAGTGTTCTTGGTGAGAATGTGGGCCCAGAATGTTCGGTGGCTGGTGGGCTTGGCTGCTTGCAGGACCTGAAAATTGGTTTTATGGCTCGATAATGAAAGCACATCAAGCTTCCAGCCCAGGGAGCCAGCTGAGCTTTCTTTTTTCCTTTTTTTTTTTATTTGCATATGGGCAGGAGGCACCAGGGATCGAACTCCAGACCTCCAGGGATCGAACTCCAGACCTCCAGGGATCGAACTCCAGACCTCCAGCACGGCAGGTTGGAGCTCTGCCTGCTGAGCCATGGCAGCCGCCCCAGCTGAGCTTTCTTTTTGTGCCATTGAATTCTGTATCCTGCCCTGTAACAGACTGTGTGGCCTCAGGAGAGCCACTAGTCCTCTCTGGGCCCAGTTTGTCATCCATAAAAGAAACAAGCTGGCTGGATGTCTACACCACCCCTTGCTGCTCCAGTGCCAACACTTCTTTGTTACTACAGAGCTTTTTGGAGGCAGGCACTCTCTCTGGCAGACTCTCCCTGATCTGCTCCAGGAGTCAGGGGAGGCAAGTCCCTCTCACTAATCAGCTGAGTGGGAATCTACACACTTGTTTGTCCAGGTGCCTTTGTGAGACTGTCCAGATCGCATGGAGATGGAGACGTGGGTGTCTGGAAAGAGAAGCCGTACTCACTCAGCCAAACTACGGGAGGGAACTGGCTTCCTTCTCATATTTTAGCTGGGATAACATTGTATAACACACATCCTCTTTGCCATAGAGACAGTGCTATTTTCCCAAACAGGAAAGTGAATTCTGTCCTGGGAATAGTGAGAGACAGACCAGGCTTAAGAGGACCTAAAAAAATGTTTCCCCACAATCCTCATACCCCAGGTAGGCTTGTCCTGGGCAAGAGGACTTCTATTATACTTGCCAAATGAACTCAGGAGAAGCTTTTCCATCTACATTTTTCCATGGGAGAGAAGAGGGGAGTTAGACATAGGAAGAGCCACCCTGGCTTTGTCCAACAGAACTTCTAGCCCAGTGCTGCAGCCCCAGGAAGCATAGGTCTGCCCATTGGGTTGCCTACATTCATGCATGCTCTGTGGGGCCACTCTTGAGAATAGGGACATAGAGCTAGAAGGGATTTATACGCATCATCCAGTCCAACCTCTCCATTTTGCAGATAAGAAAACTGAGGCTCAAACTGGGGAGGTGACTTGCCACATTCACACAGCAATGTGTGAATGTTGGCAGAGTCAGCACTCTGCTGGCAGAGTCAGCAGAACAGGGATTCCTGATAGGCACTCTTCATTATCTTATGGCCTTTATCCTATCCTAGTTTTCCTCTTTCCTATTTGAGGACTAACTCAGCTCAACAGGATTTATGAAGTACCTGCATTGATCTAGGCACTATTGGCACTTGTGATAGAGAAACGAAGAGGTTGCAGATTCTGACCTCAAGAAGTTCACTGTGTATTAGGGGAGAAACTGCGATAAAGGTCCGATTGGCATAACAAAATTCAGGCTAGAGCATGGTGCGATGGTGGCTCAGTGGTAGAATTCTCTCCTGCATGCTGGAAACCCAGGTTTGATTCCTGGTGCCTGCCCATGAAAAAAAAAATTCAGGCTAGGTCCTTCACCTGAGCTCCTGGAGCACCTGCACCTTCCTGGGTAATTGCACTGAGAACACCGAATTATAAGTCACTTCCACTAGATGTTGAGATCTTAGGAGACAATAAATGGCTTATTAATTTCATATTCTCAATGCCCAAGACAGTGTATATTACATAGCTGGTGCTTAGTATGTATCTTTTGAATAAATGAATAAATAAACATTTCACTTGAACATAGTAATTAGGCAAGTTAACAATCCTGTGCTTTAGTTTCCTCACCTATAAAATAGGGATATTTACTTTTGTTTCCAACTCCAGTGGACTAGCTTGTACCAGACTAAGCCTCCTGCTGAAAACAACTACAAAAACAGAAATCTCTATAGAGATTTTCTATCTATCTATGGATTGATCGATCAATTGATTGATATCAAAGGTTTTTAAGTTTTTTGGAACAAGCAGTGAGGACTTGAGAGGATAAAATCCCAAAGAAGTAGAAAAAGTAGAGACGTTAGCCCAATATTTGAAGCCACTTTTTTTCCTTGTTTTAATTTCCTAGACTGCTTCAAGCAGGTACCATGAAACAGGTTGGCATTAACAATGGAAATGTATTAGCTTACAGTTTGAGGCCAAGAAAATGTCCAAATCAAGGCATCATCAGGGCAATACTTTCTTCCCAAAGACTGGCTGCTGGCAACTCTTGGTTCCTTTGTCATATGGCAAAGCAAAATGACTGTGTCTACTGGTCTCTCTCTTCTCTTCCTGGTTTTATTGATTTCAGCTTCTTGGTTCTGTGGCTTTCTCTCTCTGACTTCATTCTATTTATAAAGGATTCCAGTAATGCCATTAAGATGCATCCTGAATGAAATGGGTGAAACCTTAGTTGAAGTAGACTCATCAAAAGGTCCTACTTATAATGGACCCACAGAAGTTGATTGGATTTGACACCTTGATCTTCTGGAGTACATACAACTTCAAACCACCACACCCTCAAGCTATTTTCTGATTTTTAAGTAGCAGGCAAAATTGGAAAAGTTGAGTAACAAGTGGTAGCTAAGGAGCTGAGAAGCTGGCGAGATATTTCAATAGTCACTCGGGGATGGGAAGTTAAAAATTGGAATCCAGGGCCCACCGAGGCGGGAGGACCCTGGTAAGCACACTGAAGGGAATGCCCTAGGAACAAAGATGAATTGGAAACAGTACAGCCATCTCAAAGATGGAAATTCAGCTTTGATCCCAAACTCAATTAAACTGATCTACTTCTATTCTACCTGCCTACAGAAGCAAAAGTAAATTCTCTCTGGATAAAGGTAACATTATCCAGAGCCTCGAAATAGCTCTACAATTTTTTATTCATAATTGCTGGCATTCAATCCAAATCATTAAACATACCAGAAATTAAGAACAAAGGATCAAAACCAAGAGAAAAAAAAAAAAAGAAAAGAAAAGAAAGACTAATAGGAGATCCAATCATTGGAGTTTTTTAGACATAGACTTTAAAATATGAAATGTGGGGCGGGTCACAGTGGCTCAGCAGGCAAGAATGCTTGCCTGTGATGCCAGAGGACCCGGGTTCGATTCCCAGTGCCTGCCCATGTAAAAAAAATAAAATAAAATAAAAAATATATATAAAATGTGTATAATAGCAGCTATAACAGAGTTTTCAAAAAAAATTAAATGTTAATATGTGTTTACTGCTTAGAATAATACCTGGTACATAGTAATCTAAGTGCTTGTTAAACATAAAAAATATTTTCAGGACATAGGGTTTCTGGTGGGGATAATATCAATCATTCATTGCACAGAGATGGTAGGTTTAATTACATACTCAAAAAAACTAATGGTCTTGGTCTTAGTCTGCATCCCCTTGGCTATACATGCCCATTGTGAATGGCATTTCTTGAAGATGTTGTTTTATTTAGGGTGTGGCTCAACTGAATAAGGGTGAGGCTTAATCTGATTTTCAGAGTCCTTTATAAGCAGAAGAAATTCAGACAAAATAAGAGAAAGCCACAGGAAGGATCTGGAAGCTGGAAACCAATGAGAAACTGGAAGACAAAGGAGAGGACATCATCACATGTCAGGAAAGGCAAGGAACCCATACGTTGCTGGCCAGCCAGAACGTTACCAACCCTGGGAAAAGCTCAGCCTTCCAACTTCTGAAACCATGAAGCAATAAATTCCAGTTGCTTAAGCCAACCCACTGGGTGGTATTTGTCATAGCAGCATGGAAACTAAGATAGTAGATATACTGGGTCAGGTAGGCACCGCGTTAGGTGCTGTAAATACAAAGTGAGAAACTGTCTTAAAGATGTTCATGGTTGAATGAGGTAAGAACTTTCTCAGCACAGGAATATCTTATAAGATTGTTCTAAAGAAAAAAGGGAGAAGAGTCATAGTATGGGGCCAATGTATCTAAGTAAACAGAATGAAGAGGTAAATAATATACAGGTACTGTGGCAAGGGAGATGGCCAGCTGGAGTCTGATGCCTCTATTCTTAGAACCATCAGGGTGGTAGCTGGGACTTAGTCTCTGAAGAAACCATTAAAAGATTGGTAATCTTTCCAAATTGTCGTTGCCTCTGGTTATTAACACATGCATGAGAGTTTAAAATACCCTATCAGAACAGCAGTCAGGGGCATCTGAGGTGGCTGCAACTGATGCAAGATGGCAACTGCACGACTTTAGCTCATGCATAAAGAAAGCATTTCCTGGTTCACAAGCAGCTGGGTACTGCATTTAACAGTCTTGAAAGAAAAGAGTGCACCAGGGAGACTATAATGCATACTAGACATTGGTCTGCCGGTAACAATTTCATATGAGGAGAGTGCCTGTTTCACAAAAGGAATGCTATGA
This sequence comes from Myrmecophaga tridactyla, assembly GCA_004026745.1. Classification (NCBI taxonomy): domain Eukaryota; kingdom Metazoa; phylum Chordata; class Mammalia; order Pilosa; family Myrmecophagidae; genus Myrmecophaga; species Myrmecophaga tridactyla. The sequence goes on along the minus strand of PVIY010004858.1, from coordinate 27,612 downwards.
ATAATCATCATGGCTAAAGGTTCATTTGGATATAAATGGAATGAGGCAGTGGCGGTATCCTCATTGTTAGGCACAGGTTCTGGGGATCAGTTGATCGAAGTGAATTGCGAACCAGTGCTGGCCATTGTTCAATGACTAATGACATTATCAACTGCATAAAAAGAGTCCACTATCAAATGTTTCTTTTTCTAGAGAGAAAAAAACTCTGAACTCCAGAGTTTGGTGAAAGTAGCTTCATTTAGACTTGGATCCTTGCCTTTCCAGTCTATTTGGATTTTGCTTTCCTCACCTACTGCTTGTTTGGTCATAAGTAAAAATCCAGAGGAAGACAGTTGTCAGTTGGGCTATTGACAATGTAACTACAAGAGTTAATGACCTTCAAAGATGTAGCTCTAGACTTCACCCAGGAAAAGTGAACCTTGCTAAACAAATCCCAGCTTTCTCTGAAAGCTGTTCAGAGAAGTGATACTGAAGAATATCAAGCTTCTGCTCTCAGTGGGTATCTTTTTTCCTACAAACAGGATGTCAGGTCTGCAAATACTATGTGCTTTTCCAGTTAGAATCAGTAGATAGAAGGGATAGGATTTCTCCAAAACCAGAATCCAGGCAGAAAAAGTGCCTCTAAAAAACAAGAAATGATATCCATACAGCCTACCTTCGGGAAAGACAAATTCTAACATCATATTATTGGAAGATTCCATGAACAGATCCACAGTGATTCAGTATGCATTAATTCACTTGAGAAAGAAACCATATTTCTGCAAACTACTTGGAAAAGTTCAGTGAGCAGGCATCTTTTACTCAACATAAGGAGATTCACACTGGAAGTAAATCATATGACTGTCATCAAAGTGCTAAAGTCTTTATTAAAAGCTCTGACCATGGACAACACAGTGGAACTCACTTTGGAGATAAACCATATGGATGCCTTCGAAGTGGGAAAGCTTTCACTGTAAGTTTTCAGCTTAGACAACACAAGAGAACTCACTGGAGAGCAACCCTATGAATGTCATCTATGTGGAAAAGCCTTTAGTCAATCTTCTAATCTTATCAGACATGAGAGAACTCACACTGGAGAGAAACCCTATGACCTCTATGTGAGAAAACCTTCAGTTGATATTCTCAGTTTAGACAACATGAGATATCTCCCTCTGGAAAGAAACTCTATAAATGTCATATACATGCTAAGTCCTTCAGTTGTTATTCTGGCTTAGGCACCATGAGAGATCTCACACTGGACAGAAACCCCATAAATGTCATCTATGTGGAAAAGTCTTCAGTCGAGTTTTTCATCTTTGATGACATGAGAGAATTCACTGTGGAAAGAAAACCTATAAATGCAAGGGAAATCCTTCAGTCAATGGTCTACCCTCAGAAAAGCTGAGAGACTACACACTGGAGAGAAATCCTGTGAAGGTCATGTAAGGAAAAACCTTCATTAGTTACTCTACCTTCAGATGATGTGAGAGAAATCACACTGAAGAGAAACCCCCTGGATGTCATGAATGTGGAAAAAACTTCAGTCACTATTCTAATCTTAGACAACAAGAGAGAATTCATACTGGAGAGAAAACTTATGTATGTTATCTGTGTGGGAAAGCTTTCACTCATATTTTTGCCTTCAGACACATGAGAGAACACACAGACTACAGAAACCATTAGAATGCCATCTATATGGGAAAACCTTAATTTTTGTAGCCTTGGACAACATGAAATCAAATTTGAGAGAAACCCTATGAGTGTTATCAATGTGGGAAAGCCTACAGTCAATATTCTGACCTTAGATGGAATAAGAGAACTCACACTATAAATGTTGGAAATATGGAAGAGATTTTAGCCTTCGGTTTAACCTTTAAACACACCAGAGAACTCACATACTGAAGAAACACTATGTTTATAATCAATATGGTAGTGTCTTTAGTTGGCCATACTATTTCAGTTAATCTAAGGAAATTCATACAGGAGAGAATCCATATGAATGACATAATTTATCAAAGCCCTTAGTAGATGATCTGATATGCCATATGAGAATACTCATGATATAAATCTAATGGAAGTGGAGAGTCCTCAGCTACCACCTTAACTGATGAACAAGCCATAGGAATCACATATGATAACTTGTATGTCTGGACTCGAAGTTGGAATGTCATAATTTATAATTGTACTTTAAATAAAATGAGTGAACTTCATAGGAGTGAAACACTAAATATAGACCAAGAAAAGGTTGTCTTCTCTCATCACTTCCATTATATATAGATACAATGTCATATTTAGGTAGTGTAGTCAGTGAAAGATTGAGAAGAAAACTACTTTTATTTGCAGATGACATAATTGAGTATATAGAAGTCATTAAATTCACAAAAATATTAGAAACAATTTGTAAATTTAGTAAGGTCACAGGGTCCACAGTAGAAATAAAATTCAATTTCTAAAAAAACTAAATATTCTATCTCAGGTGCATTGGAAGAAGGTGGAAGGCAGGTAGAGGTCAGAATCTGCCATTGATCTTGTTTATGCAAAGGAATTTCAGAAAGGGATTCAGCATATATGGTTTGGGAAAGAATGTAAACTAAGCAATGGGTGTGCACAATTAGATGAGGGACCAGGCTAAATTATTTTATGATGTCTTCTTCCTCCCAGATAGGGGGAGTTATCTGAGGGAGGAAAGGCTGGTGGTCCCCAAGAAGAACTATCTACTTAAAAATGCAGGCTTCCCCTAAGCCTCTCCATTTGCACAGTCATTTACTTCTCCCCCTCAAAATGCCCAGATCAGAGTTTCCTGCTTAGCCCTAGGTAAGATGGCACAGTTATTCCCCCATTGAAAGACCAATAATTACATCCTCCACCCTCCTAAATGCCTCATAATGATCTTTTAAAACAGAAATTCTTAATCTTTAACAGATGCAGTGTTCAAAACTTCTCTTAGAATAATATTTAGCTACCATGAAATTTGTCAATTTATCAATTATTAAATGTAGAATTCAGTGGCATTAGTTACATTTGCAATGTTATGCTTCCATCATCCATTACCAAACTTCATCCTCCAAAGAAAAATGTTATACCCATTTAGCAATAACTCCCTCTAGCCCCTGATAACCTCTAATCTGCTTTCGTCTCCATGTACTTGTTTATTCTAAATATTTCATATAAGGCAATCATTTGATTTTTGTCTTTTTGTGTCTGGTTTATTTCACATAGCATAATATTTTCAAAATCATCCTTGTTGTGGCATGTATCAGAATTTCATTCCTTTTTATGCCTGAATAATATTCCATTGTATGTACATAGTTAGGTCTGGCCGTAAGACTTGGTTTTCATACTTGCGATGGTTAATTTTGTGTGTCAACTTGGCTAAGCTACAGTCTCCAGCTGTTTGGTGGACCTGCTACGAAGGTGTTTTGTGGATATAGCATCTCCAATCAGTTGACTTTAAGTAAAGATTACCCTCCATCTTTACTTAGGATTGGATGAGGGTGGGCCTCATCCAATCAGTTGGATGCCTTAAGAGCAAAGAACTGAGGGCTCAAAAAGAAGAAATTCTGCTTCAAGACTATGTCAGCTCTCCTCAGAATTTCCAACCTGCCAGCCTCCCTTAGGGATCTTGGACTTGCCAGCCTACACAATTGTGTAAGCCAATACCTTAAAATAAAATCTCTTAATATATATTCACTTATCCTGTTTCTCTGGAGAACCCTGACTAATATAACATGGAAGGAATGGCATGGGGGAGGGGAAGCAAGGAACATTTGACCTGGGAAAGACCCCATGAAAGTTGTTCTAGTCTGCCAAAGCTGCCAGAAGGAAACACACCAGAGATTGATTGGCTTTTAATAAAAGGGGATTTATTTAGTTAAAAACATATAGTAGTTCAGAGAAAGGCAACTAACTTTCTTCTGAGGTTCTTTCTTACATGGGAAGGCACAGGGTGATCTCTGCTGGCCCTCTCTCCAGGCTTCTGGGTTCCAACAACTTTCCCTGGGGTGATTCCTTTCTGCATCTCCAAAAATGCAGTGGGCTGAACTGCGAGTGCTGAGATGAGGTATGCTGAGCTGCTTGGGCTGTGCTGCGTTGACCTCTCTCACTTAAGTATCCAGCTAATTAAATCAAACATCATTCATTGCAGCAAGCACTCCCTCTAGTCTACCACAGATGTAATCAGCGACAGATGAACTTCACATGTCATTGGGTCATGTCCACAGCAACAAGCGCCTTCACCTAGCCAAGTTGACACCTGACCCTAACTACCACAAAAGTCTAACACCTACAAGCCCAACTTGCAACACAGTCCTCCATTAATTTTCATAAGGATGTTGGTATCATAACCCATAGACATGAGCTTAGAGAGGTTAAGTAACTTGGCTCCAGTTCACACAGCCAGTAACTGGAAAAAATGGAATTAAACTCATGATTCACCTACTACCCCCACCTGTCTTCTCATGGGTCCAGGCTTATCAGGGAGCTCTCTGCTTGGGCAGAGAGACATCCAGACTCTCTGGACTTCAATTTGCCCCAACACTGACCATAGCTGGAGAGGCTGTCCTACATACTGCACACTCTACTTTCTCTAGCTTCAGTGAAAATAAGTCTAACTCTGGCCCTCAGCTCTTGGCCTACTTAAAGCCATGGGATCAAATTCCATTGCAGTTATAGCATCCTCATGTTTTACAACAGAAAGCAGAGTCCCAGAGGGGTTAAGGGATTTGTCCTAGGTCAAAAGAGATTCGATGTTGGGACCAGAACAATCTCCTGACTGCCTCCAGTGCTCTTCTCCCTGTCCACTGTGCTACTATTTCAGAATATGAGACTTCAGACCAAGGTAAAGTAAAAACACACAAAGCAAGGACTGTCCAATAGTTACTTTCCTTTTCCTTCTTGGCATTGCCAGCCTATATTTTCATTTCCAAAACCCAGCTTCTAAAAGGCTGGAGTGCAACCAGAAGAATGGCTGGGTTTGTGTATTCATGGAGAAGACAAATCTAGTGCTGACCTAGGATATTTAGGCCAAGGAAGAAGGGCTAAGGAGGCCCCTTGCTCCCTCTTCTGGAAGGAGAGGTACATGCTGGGCTCAACTGGGGAGATGGTAGCAGCAGAGTGTCTGAGCTATTAGAAAAGCATTGGAAACCACAAATGGAGAAACAGAACTATACAGCTGGTGGGTGGGAAAGGAGTGGTTCCCTGGAAACCCACACTGCTTCCCAACTGAAGGTCCACAGATGGGAGGAGCGCTGTCTGAGCCCCTTTCCAAGCAGGAACCCCTCCAGGATGCTGATGGTCAGCAACGCTTTGTTCCAGAGAGCGGCATTAGAGCTACTGACCATCTGCCGCTCACTCCAGTTTCATAGAATGTTCCCACAATCAAATAGCTGTGGGAACCCAGACCTAGACCCTTTTGAGCTTTCTCCACTAGCTTACTGCTGGGAGGTTTGGCCAGATCATTATTGCAGATTTACAGTTCTTTGGGCCTGGAGGCTCCCTGCCCTACTGGCTGATGTGGGTTTTCCCATGACTGTCTCCACTTGCCCTCGACTTCTTCCCCTGAAGAAGAAAGCTCTGCCCAGGGAGAGTTGTTCACAGAGAATGGACAGAGCCACTTGCCACACCACCACGATGAACAATGCGTCCAGAAGGGTATTTATGGAAACTAAGCCTATTTTGAGTAGCATGGAGTGATGCCTGCTCTGTGTGTGTGTGTGTGTGTGTGTGTGTGTGTGTGTGTGTGTGTGTGCATATGAAGCAATCTCCAAGCCCTTTCAGGTAGTGAAATGTCAAGCAGGTGGCTGAGCAAAAACAGCTCTCCTGGGATGGCAGGTGGGCATAGCTTCCAGGGTGGGTGAGTGGAAAGGAAGAGTCATCCCAGCTCTATTTATGATATATGGTAGTAATCTGAGATGGTGGAGCATGAAAAATGCCACGTGAGGTCACTACCCAGGATCCACCAATCCCAGACTGTCTCCCTGACATTTATTCCTAGGGACATGCTGGCCAGGAAACAATCTTATGAGTCAGTGGTGCTTCCCCTTGTAACCTAGTTGTACTTCACAAACCATTAATGAGTTGAAAGAGCAGAGGGTTGGGAGAGGATCCATGACTTCCAGCAGCAGCCTCGTTGCTTACCAGAAGAGTGACATGAACCTCTCTGAGTTTCAATTTCCATCTTATAAAATGAGGATTATGATGTCTGCCTGGCCAACCTCATGAGATTTTTCTGAGTAGTAAAAGGGCTCGAATTTTTGTGAAAGCACTTGCTAAACTATAAAGCAATGATATTCAACATGCCGTCTGCAAACCAACATCTTGTCCACAAATCATTTGTTACCAGTCCCATAGTTGGGAGTTGGTGCCAGAATGTAAATTTGCAGTCACTAAACACACATAGTTCAGCTGTCTTTTTTTTTTTTTTTTTTTAGCAAGTTCCTCACTTTCCTAAGAAGGAAGCAGTGCGGGCATGAATTCCTATCCCATTTGGGACCCACATTTAAAGTGGTACAGCACTAAACGGTACACGTGTGAAGTTCTTTTGCCTTAAATGTCCTTGTCCCAGCTCTCTTCCTCTCCCCCCAGTCCCACCAGGTTATACCTGTTGAGTGACTGCTCATTTTCCAAGATGCAGGTCAGGCATTTCCCATACAGACCTCTGTGGCAGAGCTGATCTCTTCCTCCTCAGGCCCCAGTGGTGTGGCAATTATGAATGTAATGTCTGTTCCTCAACTAAGCTGTGATGTTCTTGGGTCATCTCATCTCTGTGTTATTGGGCTTAGTGCAGTGTCTGGCGCAGAGATGCTCAATGCATACTTATGGACTAAATGAAAGTTAACAGATGTGAGGGGCTCCTACTTTTCTGTCTGTTTCTCAGGTGGATGCCTCTTTAAATCATTAAAGGAGCTGCACAGCCCCCAGGTGTGGTGATGGCGATGCCATCCTGCCTGGAGGTGGGGAAATAAATGAGGCAATGAAACTTTAAATTTAAAGACTCAGTTGGACTTCACTGATTCATTTAATAATCCCCTACCAGGTACCAGGCATGGTATGAGGTTCTGGGGATACTGACATGAACCAAACACTGTGCCCACCCCCCAGAACATACAATACATATTATACATATGTAGATATTAGCATATGCAATGTGAAACAGGCCTGTCTCCAGAGGCCTGGAAGTCCACCCTTTGGTGCTGGGCTAGCTGATCTCTTTGTATACGGGGGCATTAAAACATGGAATGGATCAAAGTCTTGCTTCCTCACTTGCCTGCAGGTGAAGAGGACTGCCATATAGAAGACAGGAGGGAGAGTGAGGGGTCAGGGAAGGGCAAAGAACTGGGGTAAAGGAAGGTTCAGCCTAATTCTCTCAATCCAGAGTACACTTCCCCCTCTCTGTGAGTGACCTGGCTCTCAAGATGCAGCTCCAGCTCCTTCAAGTCCCTCCTTCCTTTGAACCACCTCCTTCTGCACACTGTATATATGGTTACGGCCCTTCCAAGCTCTTTTGCAATTCTCTATGCCCAGAAGGCACAAACCACATTTCATTCTTTTAATCTTTTGCCTATGATGTTTCTTTCATGAATGAATGAATAATTATCTTGATTTGTTCAAATGAAGACTGAGGCCCAGGGAGGCTATGTCCTGCCTGACGTCACAGGCAGGGCGAGGCCATGAACCGGTCAGTCCTGAAGCCCAGGGCTCTTTCCACAAGGCCCAGCCACGCCCAGTGGGATGTCCCCGAGGACCATGATTAGAAAACCACTGCTTTAGGTTAATTCCTATTTCAAGAAGTAGAAACTGAGGCCTAGAAGGGGGCCATTACCTATGGTTTGAAAAAATGAAAATAATGGCAGACCAGGAACTGAATTAAGTTCTCTGGTCTCCAGGTCAGTAAATCTGGAAATCACTCTTGACATCTCTTACCGCCACCCCAAGTTGTCCCATATGCAAAATTATTCCTAAATTCAATAGATTCTATCTCCTTAATGCTTCTCATTTGTCTTCTCACCGTCACTTGAGTTCACGCTCTCAGTAGCCTCCTAACTCTCCTTGTGCCACTAACGGCCCCTGCCACCTATGCCCAAACAGGAGCAGGAGTGAACTTTCTAAAGGGCAAATCCAATCATCTCCCTTATTGAAAACTGCTGATATTCCCAGTGTCCCAGGAATAAATCCAAAGCCTTAACTCGGTGTCCGTATTGGTCTGACTCCTTGTCTTTCCAGCCTCCTTCTCACCTTTCAAGCCAGGGCGTTTCCCTGGGCTGTCTTCCCTTCCCCCAACTCCAGCCTTCAAAAATTCTCTGCTTTGGAGTCTACAGTTTTAGTACTAGGTCCTCAGACCTGGATCTTTTTCTCTGACCAGTCCCTTTTGGTTGATGAACTGGTTGCTCACCTCCCAGGCTTTTTTTTATTATTTCAGATTCATCCGGATATCTTTGAAAACCCTTGTGGGTTGGTTTAGAGCATCCCCACCCCCACCTTCTTCTCTGCCCCACTCTGTGAGCTGCTTCAACTGCTGGGTTGCCACCCTAGGACTGTCTGGAAGGACAATAACGATGGATGAATGATTGAATGAATGAATGAATAACTTTCTGCAGTCTTTCTCTCCTGTACTTCCCACTCAGAAACCCAGGGCCCTCATCCTGTGACATGTCCTGCTACAGTTTCCCTCACCCCAGACCTACCCTTCCTGAGAGGGCCCATTCTCCAAAATAAGTCCATCCTTCCTTCCTTCATCCCCAAATCAAAATTATGCTCCTCACCAGGGCAGCTGGTTGGAAAAAGTGTAAGCTGGGCCTCAGGGGGCCTTGGGTTTAGTCTTACCCTGTTCTTCCCACCTGTGTAGTTGGTCAGTTAAAGGATTCTCCACCTCTTAGAACTGGTGGGAAGCCCAGCAAGACCATGAATGTAAGAGACAGGACTGGGGTAAAAACTCAAGGCCCAGAGAAATGCTGAGATTGTGGAAGATGCCTTTCGGTGGCTCTACCCTCAACAGGCAAACTGCTTCTCTATTTGAATTGAGGGCCTCCCACCAGTGTTTCTTTTCTGCTTCCCCAATTCCCATGCCCAAGGCACAAGATGCAGTTCTCCCCAGCAGAACAGCCGCTTGAGCAAGTCCTAAGCACATGATTGTCCCAGACTTACAATTAGCACTTTAGTCTCAGCTTATCTTATTTGATTTCTCACTATGTCTTTGTGAGTCAGGCAGAACATTCTACAACCAAGAAAACTGAGGCTCAAAAATGTAGAAATACTTGTTCAAAATCATGGAACTAAGTGGCAGGGCCAGGATTCATCACCAGAGTTTTTGAACCTAAAACTGTATTGCTTCTCCTTGCAGACCAAGGTGATATAATTGACCAGGGGCCCTCCCTCCCTTCTTGTTTTCCTTCTGTTATGGAATGCTAGGAATACAATGAAACAGGCTCAAGACATGGAGCTTAATCCAAGGTGATGAGAGCTGTCTTCCACAGAGACATAGATCCCACTAAGAGCGTTGGGGGCCCAGGGCAGGGAGCGGGCTTGCCTCTAGGCCTGGAGGCTGCAGCGTGTTTTAAATGGCTATATAGGTCTTATACAAATAATTGTACAGAGGGGAGAGGAGCAATCATCATCTCTAAAAGAGAACATGCTGCAATTTGTCAGGCTTGCATTAGACCCCATTCACAAACACAATGAGAAGAGCTCCTAGGGTTGAGAAAGACAAACGGGTACTCGTTTCCAATCCTTTCTCATGAGGTCTTGTTGAAGACTAGCCCATCAGCCTGGCATTAGAGAATGACTAATATTCTTTTAGGTTAACCAAGAGTGGTCTAGTTCTGTCTCTATAGCAATGGGGAAAATCCTGAACCCTCTATCCTGCAGAAGAGACTGGGCTAGGCTTGTACAGACAGATTCAGGCAGGTCCCAGATAGCTCTTCAAATAAACCCTAGGCACCAAAGAAATAGGAAGGTTCGGAATTTCCCCTTCCCGAGGAATCACCCACAGCACTGCCTCCGAGCCCTGGTTCCCTTGCACACGCTCAACTCCCTGCAGCCCTTTGAGAATCACCCGCATTGCTGGTCCCTTGGCTGGGAACTCCTTAGCCTGTATTCATCTACACTTGGTTATTCAGGGATACAGGGATGTTCTAACTAGCTCCGGCACAGCCATGAGCCAGCTTCACTTCACTGCTCTGTTCTCAGCTGTAAACATGGAAATAGTAATACCTACCCCGCCCAGCTCACATCCTTCATGGAAAGATAAAATGAGATCATCCAAGTGAAAGTGTTCTGCAAATTCAAAATTGAAATTGGGCGTGGGTGGGAGAGGGAAAGAATCCAGGTGGAGTCTTATATACCCTGACAATTTGTAGGATTTACTCCACAAGGTCATGAGATGTGATGAATGCAATGTCCCTGAGTAACAATTCAGGGAGAGAGAGAGAGAGGGCTGCTGCTTTACTCCCAGAGAGATGTGCAATATAGCCTTTTTGTGACTTTTTTCTGGAGGAAGAAACATAGTAGAAGCTTTACTGTAATTAGTTCACTATCCACTTCTGACACCATCCAAAGGGGAAAGTTAAATCAGAGCTACTCCCCAACCCTGGCCTGCACTGAGTGCGGTTCACTTTCCCAGGAACACCAGCTGCATTCCCAGCCGACACTAATTGGCTCTCAGCACGTGTTTGGCTGCTCAGCAGAACACTAAATGGCCAGGAAGAGCTTTTGTTCTGAGATTCCCAGAAGGCACCCACAAAGGGGAGGAGGCCAAAAAAATGCCCCATGACCCTTGGGTTCCATTCACTGAGCTATGCCTCTTAATCACTGGAAAAGGCTCAGTCCATACAGCGATCTAAGGCTCCCAGTATAAGAGGCCCTAGAAATACTGATTAATTCCATAACATGTGGGAACTTATAAGCCACACCAAATTGGGTGGATTTGGAAACCAATACAAAGTGCCCTTACGTTCAAATGCAAGCACTCACAGTTCAGGTTCTAGGGTAAGATACAGTTGAGCTCAAATCCTAATTCATCCATTTGCAGGTTGAGGGATTTGGAGCCACATCCTCATCTGGGAAATGGTAAAAGATACTAGAACTCACCTCTTAGGGGTGATGTGAGAACTGAATGAGATCACAGATGTGCATGACATGTACTAAGTGAATGCTTGTGCTTCTGAAATCTTTGATCTAAAGAGTTTACACTCTAGAAGGGAGATTAAAAAGACACATAAATATAATTATTTGGCATAAGAAAATTAGTCTTGCTCAAGCTAGAAAACAGACAGTAATCCTCGACTCCTCCTCTCCCTCAATAACTGAGGCCATCAAGCACCAAATCTTACCAGGTCTAACTCCCATGCAACTTTCAAGGCCTGTTCACCAACTCAGACCATTAAAATGTGCCACCTATATGACACTATTATATAATTTGATGTGCCAATTTATTCATCAAAGCCATGCACATCTGACAATTAGAGTTCATCAGCATGAGATCAGCATACCTAGAAGGAACTGGGAAGAAGCTCTGCCCCCTGTAAATGTACCATTTCAAATAGACTTAAAATTGCTGAGCATGACTTGAGGGTCCCCTTGATTTCTGGCACAAGAGATGCTTTGGGATCTGATAACCACCCTTCTCCCCTTTCTCCAGCTTTACCTCTTGACATTTCCCATGTAGTACATTATACATTTTTTCAAACAGAATTCATAGCCCTTTGCACACTCAATTGCAATGAACTACTTCTTTGATGATCTTTTCCTGTAGATGGTGAGACCCTTGAGGACAAGAACTGTATTTTCACACCTGTTTGTGTCCCTGTACGTGGAGTGGTACCTAACATATGGTGAGGGGTTGCTACCCATTTCTTAGGAACATCACTGAACCTGGAGAAGAGCACATCAGTTATTCTAGAGTTCCTACAGAGGGCTGCTTTCTTGAGATGACTTTAAACCTCTGCTTATTTCTATAACTAGAGGTTAATGGGCAACAGTAACCTACTGTGCATTTACAGCCCAAATTAGTCCTTGAAGAACTCAGTTCTCTTATTTAACCAACTCCTCCTCTCTCAACTCTTTTCCTACATGTTTTCTTGGGGAGAAGAGTGTGTATCTACCTGCCGCTACTTTTAACTATTCATTCCATTTGGAATAGTTTTTTTACACACACACACAAAAAACATCTGTGGCAAATGACCAAAGCTACCCACCATTGATTCTTCAGGGCCTAGGACAATGCCTAGCATGCAATGGGCATCCAGTAAATGCTGTCTAAATGAATGATGACGCAAATGAATAGTTACACTCATTACCTCTTTCTAATTATGCGAATGAATACTAATGCTCATTATCTCTTTCTCATTTCAGTGAAAGGATTCTCACAGAAGACTTCATGGAAGCGCATAGTAACCATCCTGGCATTGCATATGGACCATTTTAGAAGGCCTGCATGCTATCTTTCTCCAGAAAGGAGTTATTTCTTCATCTCCCAGGCAAAGGGATAGGTCACCTTAATCCAACTGGAGATTGGACTGATTTGAGGCAGCATTTCAGTATTCTTTGTAACACTGGATCTACCTCTAATTTGCCTTTATTTCTAGGGAATAGCTGTTGAAACAACAAATGAAAGCCTAAGCTGTTTCCTAGGTTCCCTCTTTTTCGGTGGGCCTCAGATTCCAATTTCTTCTCTTCAGCATGGTGAGATTGTTGAAAGCTTTGCTTAGGAGCTCAGCCTCTTATCAGATGCTTTCTGCTTAGTTTATCAGCATGACTCCATGCTGCTTATGCATACATACACATTTTGAGGAGAAAATATCATCTCAATATCACACTCACTTCTTTGTGCTTCCTTCTCTCCTAATCCTTGTATTCCCAACTTCCTTGGTATGCCAAAACCTTCACTCAGTCACTACTTGCTGTTCATCTTTCTTCTTAGTTTCTAAATCTCTCATCCTAAACTAATTGTGAGCTGGCAAATTCCTGGAGGGGAAAAGCAGCATAGAATTTCAGGCTTACCTCAATGACTTTCTCCTTTCCTCTGAGATCTTGACCCCTCAAGTCCTGGCTTCCATGGCAACGCTCTAATGCCTTAAACCATCTTTTTTCAATTAGAGACATTGTAGGTTTACAGAAAAATCTTGCAGAAAATAGAGTTCCCAAATCTGCCACCCTCCATTATTCATATTTTGCATAAATGTGGTACATTCATTACAATTAATGAAAGAATACTATTATAATTGTATTATTTATGCTAGCCCAAGTTTAACCTTTTTTTAAGTCCATATTTTCTGTTGTTATTTGTATGTTTGTCAGTGGGCATTTTGGCCTATTTCCAATTAGTTTGATGGAGCTGATATAACTGAAAGTAAAGCCAGTTGTTTCTGCTTTTCTTTCTTTCTTTCTTTTTAATTCCTTAACCATTGTTTTCTCCTAAAGAGAAATTCTGGATGAGTTTTAAGATGATAAAAATGCATCTGAATCATTATGTACTGAAAGTTCATTATGATGCAAATTCAACCAAATTGCACTTTGTTGCAATTTGAGAGAGAACAACCATTTAAATATTGCTCACGATTCTGATAAACATTCTTCTAATAAAGGTATGCTCCAGAGTGAGCATGAGAGTGAGACGGGAGATATGAACCTGTTGTTTCCTCAGTCAGGTGCAGTGTAAGCTCCTTGCATACTGAATGTGATTCTAGAAAACAAAGCCAACATGGTCCCTAAAAGCCAGCTACTTCATTTTGTGTTCAGCAGAGGAAATGGTGGTTTGCTTCTGGATGGTCTCCAACCGTCCTGTTGGATTTACTGAAAAATGGCATGCCAGTCTCCAAAGTGATACCTTCATAAGAGATTTTCTGTGCTGTTTTGTATTCTATGCAATTTTTACCTCACATGTTAACTCTTAAGGTCTCTCTGTATGTCAAATGTAACTCCACCCATAGGACTCGTGTTTCCCTTCTCTAATTACCGCACAGGTCCAGTGCGGAGAAGAACCTTTCTGGGAGAAGGTTCATCACACCCTTCTGAGGCGATTGTGAAGTGAGAGCCCCAGAGGACTAAAAGGAGAGGAAAAAATCCAGAGGCGCTTTCTGTTTCCAGGCTAACATGAAGTCAGGAGCCAGTAAAAAAGCAACTCTAACTCTTAATGTCTTTGCAAAATTTCTTAATCTTTGTTAATTCCTCCCATTTATCTTTTTGGTATCTTCTGCCTGTTTTCCTTGGGTGCTTAAAGTCAAAAGGGCCTCTTCTGATGAAAGGTGAATACCAAGGGATGGGCAGTGACAGCTCGGAAAAGCCTTAGGCAAACAAGCTGAGCATCTAGGGCCTGTGAGAAGGAGGGAAGGGAAGGGACGCACAGCAGCATGGATTAATTTTTATTTTGAGAAAAGTCATCCAGTCAAACCTTAAGATTTGTGTACATATATTATAATTCTATAAAAAGGAACTTAAAAAGTAAAATGCAATAAGCTATTTCAGATGGGAGTAAGAACTTTGTGTGCCGTACAAGCAGAGAAATGTCCTTTTCTGTTGAGAGGGAGGCAGGAGAAGAATAAGGAAGACAGGACGGGCAGAGTGGGGAAAGAAGAAAGATGGAGAGAAGCTGGGAATAGGGAAGGGAAGGGCCTGAGCAGCTCCATGCTGGGATGGCTGAAGGAGGTTTTGAGAATTACAATGAGTAACGTTGCCTTTAAAGCTCTTCTCTTACTCCTCACCAAGGGCTCTGTGAGAACATTGCTTTAGCCTAACTCAAGGGTGGGTTTCTCCGCAGGAGCCAGGATTGCAGCCAGATTTATCATGTGCCCAAGCAGGAGCCCAGCGGGCAGGGGGGCCGTGGATTCACAGAAAACCTAAGAAGCCTTTGCATTTCCACTGGCCACTGACCTGGAGGCATTACCAAAAACTTTTCAGGAAATTCCATCAAAAATGCACGTCAAAGTTTTACTAGAATCTCATTACTTATGAAAAGGCCTCCAGTAGGCCAAATGCAAAGATTCACATTTGGTAGGGACTTTTTATAGGAAAAGAGAATGGTTAGATCATTGTTAAACTAAGATGTAAAAGGAAAAGCTTGTTTGGTTGAAGGACATTGGACAATTGACTGACAGTCAGCAGTTCTGAGTGGAGGAAATTAGTTACCAGAAGAAGTCTTAATCTTATTGAAGTTTATCATAAAATCAATTATTTAAGCATTTTATTGGGAGTGTTCATTTCTTCCCAGATGTGATTTTGAATTACATGACCCTAGGAATTCTGTTCTAGACCAGATTTAAAATACTTTTTCTTTTATAGAGGTTTTGATCTATTTGCCCAACTCTTTGGGGAATCAGCAGGCCCCCAGCTAACATTCGGGCTGCATTCTAAGGACCCCATGTCCCAGCAACACCCATTTTGCAGACCTTCTTAACCACCACCTCCCTTAGAGCCTGCCTCACCTTTATGTCTTCTGTAGGAGCATCTCCTGTTCATCCTGTCATCAAGCTCCAAGAAATGGGACTTTCTCACAAAATTTAGACACCGTCTCATGGTCCACGAGGCTGTGTGGTCCCTACCTTTCTTTCTAATTTTATCTCAGCCCATCTCCTCTTGGCTCTCTGTCCTCCAACCACATTGGCCTCCTTTTCTGTTCTTCTGAGCCGACACACACTTCTGTTCTGGGCCTTCTTTGAACTTATTGTTCTTTCCACCATATTTTTCAGCAGAGCTGGCTCATTCTCATTATTAAGGGCTCAGTTCCAATGATATTTCCTCATAGAAGCTTTCCCTCCCTGACACTGATTTTCCTACTCAAATAACGTCCAACATTTTATCCTGTATACTTTCTTCACAGCACTTAACACCATCTGCCTCTATCTTGTCTCTTATTTGTGACTTTTTCTCTTGTCTCCCCTCCCTGAATATTATTAGATACATAAGGGCAAGAAACTTCTCTGCATTGTTCGCTACAGTGTCCAACTGTCAGGCACATAGAGTGGAGTAGATGTTGTGCTGCATATTGAATGGCTATATATTGATACAGGAGGAACCTTACACCAACATGGAAACTGAGGCTCAGAATAGTTGAGTAATTTGTATAAAATCGCACAGCTTTAAGTGGTGGAATAGGAAAACTAGTTTGACTCACTCCAAAGCCTATACTCTTTACATTATTTCTTTTTGTCTTGTGTATCTATCTCTTAATCCTGGAGGAACTCAAACCTTCTTTGTTGTTAGTTATTCTCAGTTGATGGCCCTTACCACACAGAAACTAATTCTCTCTAGATTTCCTTTAACCCAGAGGACACATATCCCTCTGAAGCTGTGGGTCCCATGGAGAGCCCTTTGACACCCAATTTGCTCTTGAACTGGGCCCCTCTTCCCACAGCACAAGGTGCTCACTGGAACGCGCCAAAGAGACTCTTCTTCCCCATTGAGGAAGCCTTTCATTGCACACTCATGCAGAAAATAGTCATTAAACACCTACTCTGGGCCAGGCCTGTTCCAGGAGCTGCAGTGCCAACCCTGCTCCTTTAAAGCAGGGCTTTCTGTCACTGCACAGCTCCATCTTATTTCCTTCTCAGTTTCTCTGAAATATAAATAAATAGCATTGTCTGTCTCTTTTCTTCATCAGCCGCTTTCCTGCAGGGTCTCAGTCCCAGGGTCCTGCTCACACCTGCCTGGTCCTGTTTAGGGAGAGGCAGAAAACCAGCCTTTTCAGCTTAGTACAAGCATTAGCATATCAGAAACTCTGGTTTCCACTGTGGTTACTCCCACTCAGCACGGCACCTGAGGCTTAAAGCCAAAGAGGTTTTGAGCCAATGAGATTCATGCATTATATTTCCATTTAAGGTGCCTGGCATGATACAGACATACAAACCCTGAGGCAAAATCTTCCCAACCTTTCTCTGTAAATCTGAACTCAAAGATGCCATGGACTTGCCCGGCCTTGCTTTCTCTCAGATGTTAGTCCGGGACAAGTCTAAAATTAGCCACAACCCCCTCCTAGTGCTAAGGTCCTGCTGGGGCAGCAGCAACATGGGGCCCAGCTGCTTTTAGAAGCCATCCCTTTGGGGTTTAGAGCTGAGCAATAGAAACAGGTGATGGAAACTGGGCCCAGAACCTGTGAGGCAGAAAACAAGAGCTGGGGATCGAGTTCAGATGCTAGATACAGAATGCCAGTGCTAGGGACCATGACTGCAAATCAGGCTTGAGGCCATAATCATGGTCAGATCAAGGGGAAATAGCTGAGAATAGCCCCTAGCTCTCATTGCAATGTGGATCAGGAATGGTAGTGGGGAGGGAGTAGACCTTTATTAGGTACACGCCATGTGCCATTCACATTAAATATGGTACTTCTTGAGTCTGCACAATAATCCCTTAAAACAGGTAATAATTTTGCCTTTTATAGTTAACTAAATGGAGTGTCATAGATGTTCAGTAAGTTAGCCAATGTTATCCGTTAGTACATGGCAAAGCAGGGATTGAATCATTGCCTATTTTCTCTATGCTGCCACCAGGAGCATCAGGAAGGAAGATTTCAAATCCATCCACAGCCCATGAGGATGGACCAACAAGTCACCTCACCAGGACTTCTCACTGTGGGTCCTGTCATAATCACCCGAGGAGCTTTAAAAAAAAAAACAACAACACGACAAACCTTTTGGCAATGGATGGTGTTGATGAAGGCAGAACATTGTGAATGTAATTAACAGCACTGAATTGTTATATTTGAAAAGGGATAATAAAAGGGCTATTTTTGGTAGTAGGTAACAATATACACACAAAAACTCATAAACTGCACAACACAAAGGTGAACCCCAATGTAAACAATGGGCTAAAGCTAATGACATAATTATAATAAATATTGTATCACCAACTGTAACAAAGTTATCACACTAATGCAAAATGTGAGAGGGGGGTTATATGAGAGCTCTGTATTTTTTGCGTAATTTTTCTGTAAACTTACAGCTGTTCTAGTTTAAAAAAACTACCAATGCTTGGGCAGCATTACCCAGAAATTCTGAATTAATTGATCTTAGATGGGAATCTATGTATAGATATTTTACAATCTCCCTGGGGTTTCTATAGTGTTACCAAGGTCAAGAACAATGCTGTATGCTTTACTGCTGACCAGTTCCTCTTGGGCAATCTATTATGTGTGCAAAGGAAGCACATATGACAACTATAGCATAAAGGATGGGGAAGGAAAAGTCAATGTACCAAGTTGGTTACAAGGTGTGATGGTCAGGTGATGGTGCCCAGTTGTCTGGTCAAGCAAGTCCTATCTGTTATTGTGAGGACATTCCATGGACTTAAATCATGAGCACTGTGATCGCAACTACAGCTGATTACATCTGCAGTCAGCTAAGGGGAGTGTCTTCTGCAATGTGTGACACTTAATCTGATCACCCAAAGGCTTTTAAGGAGAATTCAGAGAAAAAAAATCACTGTTTTCCGCTTCAGCCAGCCAGGGAATGCGTTGAGGACCTTCACTGGAGCTGCCACCTCGTGGCCTGCCCTACAGATTTTGGACTCGTACATCCCTATGGTTGCTTGACACACTTTTATAAATGTCTATATTTACAGATCTCTCCTGTTGGTTCTGTTTCTCTAGAGAACCCTGACTAATACAGACCTCTACATTAAAAAGCAAAACATTGCTGAGAGAAATTTAAGGAGATGTAAATAAATGGAGAGATATACCACATTAATGGATTGAAAGACAATGTTGTTAAGATGGCAATCATCCCCAGATTGATCTATAGATTCAATATAATTGTAATCATAAAACCCTTACAGGATTGAAATTGCCAAGTCACTCAATCCAATTTAACTCTGACTCTACCTGGAGATAGGTCAGAGCTCACAGGTTAAGGGCATCCTACAAGATTGCCCTTCAGGTACTGGTCACAAGTTCCAGGGTTCAGCCCACTTGTACTTTCGATTAACTGGCTACAAATTCAGGGGCTCCTCCTTGGGTTTGATAATTCACAAGAACGACTCACAGAAACTCACTGAAAGCGCTATGCTTAGAATTATAGTTTATAATAGTAAAACTATACAAATAAGAAGCTAAAAGAAGAGACAAATAAGGTGAGGTCTGGGAGGGTCTCAAATGCAAACTTCCATGCCCTGTCCACATGGAGCCAGAATGTAGCACCCTCCTGGCACAGAAGCAAGGAATTTTCTCAACCATGGAAGCTCTTCTGAGCTTCTAGTGCCATGAGTTTATATGGGATCTCATTACATAGGCATGACTGATAGAAGTAGCATCCACGTGGTTGAAATCAATCAGCAGTCCCCTTCCCTGACGGTGGGGAGGTAGGTTGGTATTGATGTGACTCAAAGCCCCAGCCTACTAAACACATGGTTGTCTTTCTGGTGAGGCCAGCCCCTGCCCTAAGACTGCATCTTATTAGCATATTAGCTATCAGGTATGATCCTGAGCCCACCAAGAGGAAAGAAAGACACGGCTATCACAGGAAATTCAAAAGATTCAGAGGTTGCTTCCCCCAATGGAGGACAAAGACCACCCAAATTTTTTCATTATACTGCATAATCTTACCTTGCTTTTAAATAGAACCTGCCGGGCTGATTCTACAATTTCTATGGAAATGCAAAGAACTTAGAATACTTTTTAAAGTCTTGAAAAAAGGAAATCAAAATTGGAAGACTCACACTACTTGTCTTCAAGACTTACTCTAAAACTGCGATGGTCAAGATGGTGGTGTGGTGCTGGCATAGAATCAACCAAAAGTTTTTGGAGCAGAATAAATAACCTAGAAATGAACCCACACATATATTTATTTGATTTTTGATAAAGATGCCAAAGCAACCCTAAAGGGTAAGGAAAGTCTTTTCAACAAATGGTGTTGGAATAATTGCATATTCACATGGAAATAATTTAACCTTGCCCTACCTCATACAGTACACAAGAATTAATGTGTGATGGACCCTAGACCTAAATGCAAATGCTATAACCATAAAATTTTTAGATGAAAACATAAGAGAATATTTTCATGACTTGAAAGAAAGAAAAAGAACAGAAAAAGAAAAAAGTGATAAATTAGACCTTATCAAAGTTAAAACTTCTGCCTATCAAAAAAATATCATTAAGAAAATGCATAAGAAAGTCAAAAGACAGGAAGAGATATTCACAAAAGATATTTGACAAAGAACTCTTATTAAATAATAAAATGACAATCCAATTTTTAAGAAAAGTGATCAAAAGATTTGAACAGACACTTCACAAAAGATGATATATGAATGAAAAACTCAACAACTTTAGACATCGGGAAAAGGCATATTAGAACCACAAGGAGCTGCCCCCATACACCCATGAACATGCCTAAAATTAATGATTGACAACATCAAATGTGGGCAAGATTGTGAAGCAGGTAAAATTCTCATACATTATTAGTAGAAGGATAAAATATGACAACATTAGAAAATATCTTACAGTTTCTTATAAAATTAATATACACCTACCTTGAGGCCCAGTAAGTTCACTCTTAGGTAGTTACCCAAGAGAAATGAAAACATATGTCCACATGTTGATATTAACTTTATTCATAATGCCTAAAGCTGGAAGCAGCCCAAGTATTCATCAAATGGGAGAATGAATAAACAATCTGTGACATATTCATACAACAAGATACTATTTTACAATGAAAAGAACCATCTACCCATAGCAAAATGGTTGGATGCTATATGTTATGATACATGAACAAAGATTTACACAAAAGGATGATTCTGTGTATGAATGAATCATTACAAACTGGATGATTCTGTTTATATGAAGCTCTAGAATAGGCAGAACTAATCTATGGTGAAAAACATCAGAAGATAGGTCAGCTGTAGGGGTTTGCTGGGAAGGGACATGAGGAAACTTCTGTGATATGGCTACGTTCTGTATCTTGACAGGGGTTTGGGTTGCAAAGATGCATGCATTTATCAGATCTCATTGAATATTTCACTTAAGATGTGAGCATTTCATTATATACAAATTTTGCCTGAAAAGCTAAAGGAATTGTGAACAAATATTGAACTCTGGTTAACAATATTAAAGTATTTGGGAGAGGAATTGTACCTATGTCTGCAACTTGGAAATGCAATTACAAAAATAATTAGATGAGTTTGATGGATGGATAGAGGAGTGGATAGAAAATCAATATATAATAAAGCAAATGTAGGAAAGTGCTAATTATAGAAACTACATGGTGAGTATATGGGTCTCCACTGTAAAATTCTTCCAATTTTTCTGGAAGTTAAAAAATTATATAATAAAATTTTGGGAATAAGAGATAATTAAAGATGTCAGGCAGGTGGCCTATTAAATGGAGTCCTGACCCTGGGAAAAGGCACTGATGAGTCTAGCTGATATATACAGAAACATGGCAGGCAAAGGAAACTCCTGGGTCCAGAAATTGATTTTCTTTGCTCTCTTATAACTTTGGCAATGAGCTTAGGGCTGACACAAACAACAGACCAAGTTCCTCTTGCATTTCGCAAGACCCTTCCCCCTGATTCATGCTCTCTCCATCTGACTTGCTGATAAGATGGTGATTTGAAGTGTTACCAGCAGATCTACTCTGCATACCTGAAACTGGAGGCAGCTGACACCATTCACTCCCTCACTATCTACTAAACGCTCACTATGTGCCAGTCTTTGTGCTCTACTTTGAGGATACTGTGACCCGAATAAAAACGGTGCCCTCATCGACATTACCATTGACCTAACTCTGCTCCTTTCCTACTTCTGTCATTATTTACACCCCAAATGGAAGACATCCAAGTCCTTTTTATAAGCCAGCTTAACGTTACATCTCCAATTTCAATAAACCATTTCTAATGTTGAGCCTGAATATCTCTATCAGAACAGAAACAGATTTCTTCTTGTTTTATCCTCTCTGGGGTGAAACTTGACAAAAGAAGATCCTCAAAGCCTCAAAATAGATCATCACAAAATTGGACACATGCCTAGTGACCCAGAGTCACCTTATCCTCTCCTGAAGTAGAGGTATAAGAGGAGGGGCAATCAGCTGGCTGCCAAACTTGACCCTCTGCCTCACTTCCCACAGAGGTCACACCCATTACCCTTCCTTGCTCTGGCACGCTGGCCACAAGCTTGCCCAAATTTTAGCCCCAGGACCTGGCATCAAGGAGAGGTGCCTGATGAGACCTTAAATCCCATGTGTAGCCTGGCCTCTAACATACAAAAAGAAAATCCCTTAATTAAATAACTCTTTTTCCCAAATCTTCCTAGTGGAATATGGGTATGCTTTGAGCTGATGTATTAATATCACAAACAATCCAAATAGCTTGACTAGTACTATACTCAATACAAAGAAAATAACTAAAAATCAGTCATCCTCATTAGCAAGGAGGCTGTCACATGTTCTTCCATACAGTGGCTCACCCCCTTTGCTTGACCAAATACTTTCCCCTCTGCAAGGTCCAGATCTTCAGTTATTTGTCACTTTTCTATGCTTACAAATCCACCTGTTCTATAAACCTGTTAGTAAAGTAATAATCCCCTACTTTCTACTGTCTCTCTTCCTGACTGAAATGTCTTTGCATCTTCTCTCTTCATGCCAACACCACCTTCCACACACTAAATTTTTGCCTGTTTTCCTTCCCTGGAGTGTTGTTTCCAGATAGTCGGATCTTTGAGAGACAACGATATGACTAAGAGAAGTAAGTGCCTGGTTTGCCTATCCCTCGTGCCAATGAAGGTGATTGGTGCGTCAAGACTTTCTGAAGCTCTTTGCAAATAACCGGGCTAGTCAGATTCCAGTGATTTACCTTCTGAAAGCTAAGCATGTCTGGGCAATGGCTGCATAATTTGGATGGAGTCATTACTGATTGAAGCAGAGTTGGCTCAGTCAGGGAGCACTCGTTGCTCTTTATAAACTCCACAGCATCAGGGATGAAGTCACCTTTCTTCTTTTAAAACCAACAGATTTGCCCTGTGAGTCGCTGTCACTTCTGTTAGAACTCTTTTGTGTTTTCTCCGCTGCTGTTCACCAAGGATCTTCTCTCAGGTAAGGAAACTCTTCTTAGTGGATTTCCATCCAGGGAAGTTTGATTTGAGAGGGATTTGGGAGGGCATCTCTGGGTAGAGTTGGAGTAAGGTCAAGGGACACCGGCTTGGGTGAAGAGCATGGCTGGTCCCCCTGGCCGCTGGTCCCCTCCTGGTGGGCTGGCAGATGTGGCAGGGGGCGTGTAAGAGGGGGAGACGTTCTTCACGGTCATGGAAATCTAACTAGGTTTTCTTTCATATGCCTAATCTAATAGTTATATAATGAACTGAGTACACTGGTGAAACAGCTAGAAGTGGTCTCCTTTGGATCAGGGCCATCCATATTCCCTTTGTTTTCCTAACACCTGCCTTTGTGTTTCGAGCAGAACTCATAGGATTTCAGTTGTACAGAAAAAGAGCAGCTCTCTGGAGAGCCTTCATTGACTCCTTAACTGGCTTGAGCTCTTCCCTCCTTCCCTAGCATATAGTAGGAGACAAAGGGGCCCAAGCTCCCTGTCCTGACATGCAGGTACCTTGTATAAACAATGGCTGTGCTGGTGCATGTGGGACAGAAGTGTGCGGGTACATCTCAGCGCCTGTCCATGCAAGCTCTTCTAAAAAAAATCAGCATGAAATCTTGTATTTTTGTGCAGGACCTGCAATCCTAGGCATGGTCCATTGAAACCTCCCTGCAACACTTTCTATGATTATATGTCACTGGTGCTGATTAAATTACATAGCTCTTATTAGCTATGGAAGGCTCAATGAAGATATCTTGGTTATGGCAGAGGTGCTTACAGGGTGATAAATGGCTTTTGGAAAGAGAGAGTTGAGTCACTGTGAGGTGCAAACACTTGAGAATTGCAGAGCCCCTTTATTGCCTCACACAGAACACTGTCACAAATAGTATTTGGCACAGTCATCCATAACCAATGAAGGGAGCAAAAACTCTCATTTAGAGAAGAGATGTTTGTTTTGCTCTAAATGTAGGTGCATAGTGACTGTCTGTGTTTGGTTACACATTCAACTCAGACTCATCATGCCTAGATTTCCTCTTTCCCTGAAATCTGCTCTCCCTTCTGTGTTCCCTAGCTCAGTGGAAATCACCTGGTTGTACATGACAGATTTCTGGTTTTCACCCTTAACCCTTTCTTCTTCCTCACATTCCCACACCTAGTTTGGCAACATATCCAGCAGATTCTACCTCCTTATTATCTCTCAGATCTATCCAGTTCTCCCCACTTCCATGGCTATTATCCTAATCTGAGTCCTTATCATCTTCTGCCAGGAATTCTGAAGCCTCCCATCTAGGCAACCTCTCTAGCCAGAGTGATTGTTCTGACATGATTGGTCAGCACCCATGAAATTCAATATTGACCCTGTCTTTTTAAAATCCCTCAAAAGTTTTCACGTCTCTCCATTCCACCACTATTCTTTTGATCCAATCCCTCACCATATTTAGCCTGAGTTATGGCCATAGGTTCTGGTCAATCTCCCTGCCACCAGAGTCACTTTCTTCCCACTATATGTCACTTGAAGCTTCTTGACTTCCCAGGCTTTTAAAGGGTGTTTTCACAGGAGCAGAACTTGGAACACTGTTCACCTTATCTGAGGTTCAGAAGCATTAATGTTTTATGACTCTTGTAGATACTTCAAGGAAGGTGGCAGAGAGAATAGGAGGAAGTTGGGGGTGGTATATAGTGGTGGGAAGACACAGGGAGAATGCACAAAACCCAGGCCCTGGAGCCAGGCAGATCTGCGTTTAAATTCCAGCTCCTCTGCTTTCTTGTGTGGCTGTGGTTAAATTGGCAAACCTTCTTGAGATCCATTTTCCTGTATTTAGGAATAATATCTACTTCACTGGGTGAACATAAGCATTAAATGAGGACATTTATGGAAGGTTCTGGAATACAGCAATTAAGAATTTTTAATTCCTTTCTTACATTCCCTCTCTTTTAAGGCTCATCACCTCTCACCACCATATATCATGTATTTGCATGTGTTTGTGTGGATAATTATATCTATATTTGGCATGGTAGGAAGGAGTGGCAAAGAAATACACAAGAACTACTCTCTTAAGGAGCTCACAGTTTACTTAGGGAAATAAAGCACACCTAAGTTGTATTTTTAAAAATTTATAAAACAAGCCGTCTGCTATTGTAATGTATACAGTGCCAGTTGAGTGTATAAGCAGGAAGGGCGTGAGTAAACAGGCCTGTGAATACCTGCAGACAGAAATGCAAACAGATCTATGTCAAGCAATTTTATATTTAGGTTCCTGAGGGATTTAAAAATCATTGGCTGCTCTGATATTGAATTAAAACTTCCCCAAAGCCTTTATCCTTTTAGCATGACTCAAGGGCATACAAAATTGTTTTAAGGTGACCTTACTCATTCTGCCATTCATTCAACAAGCATTTGTTGAGGGTCTACTCTGTTCTGAGTCCCACTTTGCCACTTCTCCCACTGACAGGTACACTCTAATTCCCCTCCTCTTGAAATGGGGCTGGCTTTAGGGGCTCGCTTGACCAATAGAAAGAGAAGAATGCAATATTCTGGGACATTCAGGGCTAGGTTCTAAGAAGATTTGCAGCTTTCTCCACTGTTTGTCAGCCCACTCACTCCAGGAGAGGCCACCCATGATGTAAAGTCACGTGCTGGCAATCTGGCTCTTTAGGGGGAAAAACTTAATGGGGGGAGGGGCACGGTGGCTCAGCAGGCAGAGTTCTCGCCTGCTGTGCTGGAGATTTGGGTTTATTTCCTGGTGCCTGCCCATGCAAAAAAAGAAAAAACCTAATAGGTAGCGTTGGCCAATTTTCATGGTGTAAATACTCTCACCACAGCCAATTTCAAGCTACCATGGTGACAGCATGGAATGCAGGGATGGGAAAAAGTATGCAGAATCAACTCTCACAAACTGGGGCAAAACCAGCCCACGGCCCTGACACTGCCATGCTGTGGGGACGTCCAGGCCAGCATGGCCAGAGGCCCCACCCACCCCTGCTTTTCAGACTGGGACTCCAGCCACATGAGGAAAGAAGCCTTTAGATGACTCCAGACCCAGCCTCTGTGTGACTGCAGCTGTGTGAGAGGCTCCATGTGAGCACTGCTTAGCTTGGCCTCATCAAATCACAGAACCCTAAGAGATAACAGTAATTTAAATTATCTAAGTTTAGGGGTAGTTTGTTAAGCCACAATAGATAAGTGGACCAAGCGGTTGTCTTGTTTACTGCAGAAGCCAGCCTAGAGCAAATCCCTGATATGTGCATGTGAGGAGTGGAGGAATCCATCCAGAGAATTCTCTGTCCTTGCATATCCTCTGGCCTCACATCACTAAAGAGCAAATGTTTTGGTTAAAAGGGGCCATGAAAGAGATTCAATTACTCTGCTAATTAGTTTTACCATTTAAACTAATTTGCTATTGTTATTATTTAATTAAATATCACTTGACTAAAGTGAAAAAAAACTCTCTTACACATATAAACACATGATTTTTGAAATCAGATGACCACGGTTCCCGTCTAGATTCTGACATTTTCTAGTTGGTTGGCTTTGGAAAGTATCTAGGTATCTCTCTTCTCATTTTAAAAAATCTGGATAATGCCCTCTCACAAGGCTCTTATGAAGATGTAATGAGATGGTATCTGTAGAGTGCTTAGCACAGTGCTTAACACAAGTGCTCGATCCAGAGCAATAAACAGTAACAGTGTAATAGTGCTGTTGGAGTACTGGTGATATTGTCACAAATCCCAAAGCCACAGGCTCCCCAGCAAGCCCAGAACTTCGGTTAATCATCCACCTTCAGGTGTCCAAGATAGGTGCTCAACAAATCCTTAAATGGACCTGCAGGTCTACATTACCCACTACTGCCAATGTTTCCCCCACATTGTTCCCTACCTATATCTCCAAAGACTTAAAAAGCATAGCTGTGCATTATTCCCCTGTACCTGAAACTCTATTGTGCGGGTTTTCAACTATTGTGTACCCCAGAAAAGCCATGTTTTAATCCTGATCCAATCTTGGGGGCCAGACCTATTGTTTAGGGTAGGACACTTTGATTGAATTGTTTCCATGGAGATGTGCCACACCCAATTGTGGGTGTGACCTTTTGATTAGATGGACATGTGACTTTACCCATTCAAGGTGGGTCTTGATTAGTTTACTAGAGTCCTTTAAAAGGGGAAACATTTTGGAGAAACCTCAGATGCTGATATTTGGAGAACAGTTGCTTCAGAACTGACAGAGATGCTTGGAGGTGCTTGGAGTGCCGACAGAGAGAGCAGATGCCTAGACAGGGACAATTGGAAGTCAGTTGATGTCATCATGTGCCTTCTCATGAGATGCTAAGCAAGCCAGAAACCAGAGTTATGTCACAGAGGAGCTAAGTGAAGGCCCACAGATGCTTAGAGAGGAAACCACCTGTGTCAGAAACTGGAAGCAATGGAACTGGGAACAAGACCAGCTGATGCCAGGCCAAGTGCCTTCCCATCTTACAGGCATTGGCCTTTCTTTGGAGTTAAGGTATCTTTCTCTGAATGCCTTGTTTGGACATTTGTATGACCTTAGAACTGTAAACTTGTGACAGAATACATCCCCTTTATAAAAGCCATTCCATTTCCAGTATATTGCATTCCAGCAGCTTTGTCAAACTAATA
>PVIY010004857.1:34340-99001 GCA_004026745.1 Myrmecophaga tridactyla | reverse complement strand
AAAAGAAGAGGCAGGAGGAAGGAGTGTGGGGGATGAAAAGACAAAGGCAAAGGAGAAACGGAAGAAGATTATGTGATTGAGAACACATGTAACCAGCAAAGCCTAAAACATTCATGACCCGCCACTATACGGAAGGAGTTTGCTAACCCCTCCTCTAGACCGTATCAGGAATAGAAATGAGCAGAGGAAGTAGTCTCAGTATTGGCAGTACACCATTGGATGTAAAGTCAGATTTACCTGAGCATGCAAACGTTTCCTAACAGGAGTCAGGTTAATATGTTTGATTTAGAAACCCCTGACAAATGGCTTTAAAGACCCTGTAAGACTCTAGCTGATGGGAAGCCCTAGAGAATGAACTAGAGTCTTCCACTCGGCCCCAGGAGACTCCGCCTCTAGCAGGTACAGCAGCTTCTAGGTACAAGGCTGGGCACCCCGTTTTAATGGGCCTTAGCTTCCGCGTCTATAAAATAGAAGGTTTAGATCAAATGCACTTGAGGGTCTGTATGAGTCAACAATTCTATAAAAGAGAAGGTGAGATTGTGCAACCAAGTGTAAAATACACACCAAATATCAAAGATTTAGTACAAAGGAAAGAATACAAAACATCTCATAATATTTTTTATTATTACAAGTTGAAAATTTTTGGATGTATTGGGTTAAATAAAATATTTAAATTAAAAAAAAAAAGAATGTGCTACCACAGTGACCACACAGAGCTGAACTGGATGAAGTCTTTATCGGGGCGCACAGTCCCAGGGAGCAGAAGAAGGGCAGGAAGCCAGGAAGGAGGGGAGCCCGTACTGGGGTACAGAACTGACAGCCCCAAAGTTCTCAGTCCTGGGAAACTACTCTGAGAAGCCATCAACCAAGTCTGAAGATAGTACGTCCGAGTGAAGAATGGGAAAAGCGCATCGACTGGTGGCCCTGTCATCTCACACTGAGCAAAGTGCCCCTCCCTGGAGCCGTAACGCCCCTGCGCGGAGAGCAGTACCTGACAGCCGAAGCCTTGCTGTGAAAATGGCAGCCCCGGGATAGGGAGCAGGGGACGTCCTCAGCATGTCAGGGTGAGATCAGCTTGTGCCTGCGTGAAGTGAGGTGGAGCCCATGGGAGACTGAGCACCAGAGAGATGGGTGGAGCAACAGACAGGGGGCTGCAGAGAGCATCAAAATGGCACACGGGATGGATCTGATAGAGTTGAATTCCTGGTATCCTTACAGTCTGGTATTATAATGCAATTAAAAATCAATAATAATAATTGACATTGAGAACTTACTGGTGCTTAGCCCACTGTCTCATTGCTTCTCAAGCTGGCCATTAAACAGTTCTGTTGTATCTTTCAATATTTTTGTAAAAGACAATAAAAATGACTTTCCTAGAAATGGAATTAAAAGAAAGCCCTACAAAACACACACTCATTTAAAAAGTATCTGAGTTAATGCACGGGAGATTACTTTGTCAAATTGCTATAAATGTTTCTGCTCACTCTCAATTCTTGTATATATTTTGTCTTAGACTGCTAAAAACTGGCCTGCAGACTATACTCTATGGTGCCCTGCTCCTTAATGTATTATTCTATCAATTGCCTACACAACAACCCTGTGGGTAAATGCTATGATCATTCCCATTTTACAGGGGAGAAAACTGATGCTTAGCCAAGTTAAATAACTTGTAGGGAGTAAGGGCGGGGCTGTCTGACTGCAAACCCCACACTGTAACCACATGCTCACGCTGCCTCCTCCAGCTGTTTAAGAAGGAGAGTGATTTGTAGTTAATGAACTAAGCTAATGGACTTCTTTGATTTTTTGCTTTTCTTTCTAGTTAATCCTACTTGTATTTAGAATGCACGCTTGGCACTGGCTCTTGATTTTCCTGGATGAGGACTTCAGAACCTTGAGTGATTCCTTAGGCTGCTGAGCATTCTGTCTCACACCGAGGGGGAGTTTGGGTCCTGCTGGGTCTAGGGCTGGCCCTCAGAATTCATTTTAAAATGGTATTAAGTCTCATTTTAAAATGGTATTAAGTCCGTCATCACCACTAACTGCTATTTACTAAGTGCTCACACGGTGTCTTACATCAGAGACCCGCTTGACAACCCTGACTCTTCACTTGGAGGCAGAAACCTAAACTAGCCTCGTTTCATGCTGTTGGGGATGGTTGTCTGCTTTTTCCCAACTCCTAGGAAAATCGCCAATAAGCAAAACTCTGGAATCCTAGGCTGTCCACACTGTAAGCTAAACGCAAACACAGATGACGGGGTGCAGCTGAAACCTCCTGGTATTTAATGTCAAGAGGTGGAGAAGCAGTGTGAAAACAAAGGATTACCACTTCTCCTTTTGGAATCTTGTCCCATGCCCCCACGATAACACTCACCTACAGACAAATTAGGGGATTTGGAAGTAGGTTTTATGAGTCACTGGAAGATGATCAGCGCAGAACAAAATGTTCTCCCTGGTTGCTCAGAGCTCAGTCCGGGCTCCTGCACTCTCTTGCTGTTTTTTTCCCCCTGATAATTCAGAGCCTCTGGACTTCTCAAATTGTACATGTTTATCCTGCAAATAAAACATATACATATCTGGACCTGTAAAGCATATTTACTGGGAAGTTGTCATCCATTTAGCGGAATAATTATTTAACTCTTCCAACAACCCTTAACAAATCATTTTGAAGACTAAGGAAGATTATCTGATTCAATATGGGGAAATGTACCCAATGAGAGAGGGGACATTTTTCTGGCTGCTTGTCATTTTTGTTAACTTGTGGCCGCATACAACACATAGATCACTGCTCACAGATAACATCTTCCATTCTACCCCAGCACACGGTGGTAGCCAAAGGTTGCTGAGGACTAGCTATGACCAGGCAAGTAAGAGCTTTGCATGAATCATCACGAATGGAATAGGAGATACCTCTGAGATACTTCAGAAATGTGACAAGCTTCCCTTAGTGCTGTGATATAATAAGCAAATTCACTTCAGTGGGGGTCTACTATAAGTAACATAGGCATTAGGAAATCAAAAAAGGTCATCGTCACATTACTTAAGTCAAGGAGAAATTGAAGCTGATTAAGATTATACTCACTGAAGCCAGATTACTTGGGATGAAATGCCAGCTCCAGCAACTGGTAACAGGGTGGGCTTGAGCAAATTACTTAACCTCTCTGAGCCTTCCATTCCACACCTATAAAATGGGGAAATGGAAGTTTTGGATGATAAAGTAAATCAACTGGTATAATGTACTTAAAACAATGCTTGGCTCATTGTATTTACTGTTAATTCAGATTAGCTAATAGCCACATGTCAAAATATTAGGAAAGGACTAACAAGAACAGTTGGGGACTCTTGATTTTTTATGTTCCATTCTCCTTGCATTCCTGGAAAATCTCTATTAAATGATTAGGTATTAATTTTAAATGCAATGCTGAACACTACTTGTTAACATTGTACATAAGATTCATGCGTAGATAAGAAAGTGGGTTTTCTTTGTGTTTGCATGTGTTACCAATATCAGTCTTATGGATTAAAAAAGGTTCATTTCATAAGAAGTACTTGGAGTTTTCTCTCATTACCTCTGCTATGGAGCAGTTTAAACAGTATTACCATTACTCTTTAAAGGTTGGTAGGATTTCCCTAGTAGTTTTTATCCAAGTAGTTCTTTGACAACTTTTATCTGTTTCTATGGAAATCAGCCTTCTCATGTTTTATAGTCCTTCTGGAGTAAGTTTTATTAATTTCATTAAAAAATTTCCATTTCATCAAGATTTAAAAATTGCTTTGTATAAACTTTAGTAATATTTTTATGACTCATTAATTTCTCCCACTTCTGTAGTTACTTCCCTCATATTATTTTATATACTTAGATTTTCATTCTTTTTACTTGATTGGTTACTAAGTAGATAACCTATTTTATTCATTTTTATTTATCCCTCCATTTCAGCTTGCACAAAGCATATAATCTTTTTTTCTGAGGAGTGTTCTAGGCCTATCCTACATGCTGTTTTGATTTTTTATAATTTATTAGATAGGCTGAGATTATGCACTGTATATTTTTCTCGATACTAATAGTTTTTTAAGAGGTAACTTATGCATTTTTAGGTTGGTTTTTTAAAATTGTTTATATCCTGATGATATTTAATAAATTTATTGACTTGTAATGACATAATTTTATCTGCACCTTTATTATTTGGAATTTGTTGACTTAATATATAGCCATGTTTTTGCGTGATATGTTGCCAAGGCTTATTCTATCTCATTGTATAAAATCTGATACATATCAATCAGTTCTACTTTTTTAATTATGTTAAGATATTTCGTATGTTGCTTATTTTTTGTCCACTTGAACTGTCTTGGAAATGGCAGAGAAGAATTCAGTTATCTTAGTAATATTCCTCTGTTACATTAGGTAGTAGCTATAGGTTATATAATAATAATATCTTTCTTGAGTTTACTTTATATACATAAATATATTTATATCATCTATTATTTGCTTTATCAGCTTTAAATAACATAATTTCTAGCCCAGCTATTATTAATGAAGCAGTGAACTAGCTTTCTCTCTCTCTCTCTCCCCCTCTCTCCCTCACAAACACACACACACACACATACACCTTCTTTTCCTCTTCTCTTTGCAATTTGTGTTCATCACAATTTGCAAATTTGTTGGGTCATTTCTGCTCTGTCAGGGCAGATGATATGTATTCTCTTCTTTCACTCTCATCACCACCTCTGTTAGTTCAACTCAAATGCATTGAATATAATTACTACCTCCAATTATTTTATTTTCATCTCTTAAGTCATTTCTTGGCTACCTGAAGTTTGTTTTCTGTTAGTTTCCTCAAAGAGGGGTCCTGGGTAAAATATTTTCTGAGGCTTTCCATGTTCAAAATTCTCTGTGTACTTTATACATAAAGATAGTTTAGCTGGATATGAAATCCTTGAGGGATCTTATAGTTGTGGCTCCAGGGCTTTCTGTCAATAAACCTCTTTTACAAACCATCTGAAGCCAGCTTGATTGTTTTCATCTTGTAAAGTGACTTGATCTTTTTACCTTGACCTTGTTTGCAAAAGGAATTGTTCCTTTTATGAGATCAATAATGTCACAGTATTAACTGTTATGGGTGAGCTTCCCTAGTACAGGGTGTGTCCTTTTGATAGGTAGATTCATGCCCTTCTATATCAGAATGTAGTTTTGAATTACGTATTTAAATATTTGTTTTATTTCATACTTTGACTTTCTTTTTCAGGGACTTAAATGATATGTATGTTAGATACCCTTTGTCTGAACTGTATCATCTGTTTTTTAAAACCTTTTACTTTGTTCCTGAATTTTGCAGCTCACATTGTGTACCCTACTGCTATACTTACCAGATCTTCCCTAACTTCTTGGAATTTTGCTTAATGCTGTTCTTTGTGGATTTTTAAATTTGAGTCAAACTTAGTTTGCCGTTATGTTTATTCCATAGCAAGCAAAGAGTGTGCATGTGTGGGTGTGTGTTCTTAGTCTTGTCCTTAAGGTTGTTTCTCTTTTCTTTCTATTTGTTTCCTTTTCAATCTTTATATCAATATCATGTTAGTTTCTTTAGATTATTCATCATAGAATAAATTGTATTTTGCAAGACAAGCTATTTTTAAGAATTTCTTATCGGAAAAAGCCAGGATACTGTTCTAGTATAGCTGGTCTTCATAATTAGAAAACTCTCTTCTTTGAATTATGAACTTCCAGCAAATATGGTCAATCTGTGTGATTCTTTGAATAGCCCTGCCTCATTGGCATCTTTGAACCAAATTGGATTTATGAAGGCTTTTGAACCAGGCCAGCTCATCTACTTCCTATGTGTAATACTGCAAACAAACCATGCACTTTTTTTTAACAGTTTTATTCACACACCATATGATCCACCTAAGTGTACCATAAATGCTCTTGGTATAATCATGTAGTTACACATTCAACATCACAGTTAATATGAGAACATTCTTATTTCTTCTGAGGGAAAAAATCTCATAACTCTTATTTCCCCGTATTATTGACATTTATTTTTGGTATAGTGCCTTTGTTACCATGAAAGCAAAAATATTACAATGTTACTGTCAACCAAAGACCTTAATTTACATGAATTGTATTTTCCCATATACTACCCTATAATAAACACTTTGTAACAGTGATATATATTTGTTCTAGTTTTTTAATATTTATACAATTAACCAGCATCACTGTCCACTCTACGTTTTGCTAAATTGTACAATTTGTTTTCATCCTCTAGCTTTCCTTCTGGTGACATACATGATTCTAGCCTTCTTCTTTCAACCATACTCATATACTGTAGTGGGGCGCACCAAGAGAAAGACCACACAATGTCAATTTGCAAGCCAATTAGGAGTCTTTATTAGCTGGCCAGTGACTGCCTCAGAAATCCCAAGAAGGAGGATTCAGAGAGCAGCATCATGAGGCTTGCAGACTGAGCTTATAAAGGCTGAAACTGCAAGCTTATTCACAGAAGCAGAGAAGTGGCGTTTGTTTCACAGACCCACATCCTGGTTTTGCAGCTGTAAGCAAGCAAGCTTATCTACAGAAGCAAAGAGTGCTATTAACTTTTGCAAACACAGGTTTGTGTGATTCCCACCTCCTGACCCCATTACCGGGTGTTCTTCATGGGTTCATGGGTCTGGGGGGGACTTTCCACTTGGCTAGGGTCGAGCTCCTGATCCCTTACAATACAGCTTTGTTAATTACACTTACAGTATTGTGCTACCATCACAAAATACTGGGCTATCCATTTCTGAACCCTTACAATCAACTATATTGAACACTCTATAAACCTTAAGCATCGGTTGCCCAATCTCTGCTCTTTTTCTCTCTTGTCTGCTAACCTATGCTTTCCACTTTAACTCTCAGAGTTTGCTCACTATAGTTAGTATATATTAAGACAATATAATATCTGTCCTTTTGTTTCTGGCTTATCTCACCCGACATAAAGTACTCAAGGTTCATTCACATTGTTGCATACATCACGATGTCGTTCCTTTCTGCAGCTGACAATATTGTATTGTATATACACCCCACAGTTCACCATTCTGCTCATCAGTCAGTGTACCCTTGGGCCACCTCCATCCACTGGCAATCGTGAATAATCAAACAAGTGATAAAGGTTTTGCACCTCAGATTTGCACCGTTTCTTCAAGAATGATGTTTGTGCTGCTACTTTCTAGATTCATCGGTCCCTGAGGTCTTTTACCATTGAAAGCTCTCCCTTTCTTCTCTCATTCTGCTGGGTTCTCAGGCCTTCTCCCCATCATCAGCTGCTTTTCAGAGTCCCTACATATATTTTGAGGTCTAGGATTTATATGTATCTCCTAGTTTCACTGAACATGGTATATGAGATTGCTTGTTTGTTTTCTACTTCTTGTGGCTTTCAGATGATTTCCAGGAGAAGACGGAAAAAGTTCTGAACCATGTTCACACTGGAAGTCCATGCTTCGAGTTTCTTGTTCTCTAAGATTCTGACAGGATCCTAGCTGGTGGCCAGGAAATGGTTGGCATTCTGTAAATGTTTGGTGAGGAGCTGAATATCACTGAGCAGTTTCATGTAAACTGAAGAATTACTAAACTAATAAAACAAGGTTTATTATGTCTGTAATTTATGGAATTTTCCTGAGTATTCTAAAGATAAACACTTCATAAGGTACAGTGGAATATAAAAATAAATTGAATTTTGAGTCATCCTCCATTTTTTAAACCCTCCTTTAACATCCCGAATCACTGGGAAAACATATAAATAAGATATTTTCTTTCATATTTTTCTTTCATCTTCAGTTTTGTTGAAACAAAATTAAGACACTTAACTTTCAACTAAAATAATAAGAAATGTTATCAGTTTGGCAATTAGAGATTAAAATGTGAAGCTATCAAAGCAAGGTACTTTGCAAGGCCTGACTGAATCTAGAGGCGTAATGTTTATTTCCTTGATATTATATTCATTCTATAAGAAAGTGTGTTGGAAGATTAAGTACAAATAGTTTATTGCATGACATGCTACACTTCATCATGCAGCTAATTAGCACAAATATTCAGTCCAAGAAGTGAGATAATTTCTTTCTCTTGGTCATAACTGAAGAGTTTCTTTTCTATGGAGAAAAAGTCCAGGTGTCTGGTCTCAAGTAGAAGTTACCACCCAGGTGTCTGTTCTAATAACAACAAACTGCTTTGACTAAAAATTCAAGAAATAGAAAGGGAACCACCTCATTCTTGCTACTTTTAATGAAGATATTCAGAAATGTTTATTAATGAATAAGCTAATTTTCTATTGCTCCTTAAAAAGCAAAGCATCCCAAAACTTATCAGTTTAAAATAACAAACATTTATGATCTTATATGGTTTCTGAGGGTCAAGAGTCTGGGAGCAGCTTAGCTGGGCAGTTCTGGCTCTGAGTTTCTTTGGAGATATCAGTCAAGTTCTCATCTGGGGCTGAGGATGCCTGAAGGCTTAGTGGGGCAGGAGGACCAGGATTCAAGCTCACTCACGTGACTTTTTGCAGGAGGCCTCAGCTCCTTGAGCTTCTCCATAGCGCTCTTCACAGCATGGCAGCCAGTTTCTCCTAAAGCCGATGGAAAAAGAGGGAGAGAGAGAAAAAAAGAAAATTGTAGATCTTTTATAACTTAATTGCACAAGTGAAATAGCATCACTTCTATTACATTCTTACAGTCACATAAACCGATTCCAGTTCAGTATGGAAAAGGGCTACACAAGAGTATGAATTCTAGAAGATGAGAATCAAGAGAGACCATCACAAAGGATGGTTACCACAAGATATTAAACTTATTCTAGGGACTACACAAGGTATCGGGGGGTACGTGGTATATACAATATATGAATAGAACCATTTCCCCATTCTTTCAATTATTCAGGCTCATGATGTACTAGACTCTCTGTTATACACTAGGGATTCTAAAATAAATAAAATATAAACTCATGCTGACATTCTAGCAGGAGGAATAAATATGTAAGTAAATAGACAATAATGTTTTACTCTAGAATAAAAGAGGCTTCATCTGAGTAATATAAAGGTACGGTAAAGTCAGAAACATTGAGAAACTGCTACTAGAGTCAGCCTTCAAGCAAAGCAGGAGTTGGGTAGGATAGAAGTGGTAAACAGACTGAGTATAGAAGATAGTATTTTCCAAAGATGGACATAATAATATCTCCCATCCTACATGCTCTTCTGCAATGGGACCATGCCATTTCTCCATGAAGAGACAGAGTCAACGTCCCCATCCTCTTAAATCTGAGGGGCTCTGGACTGCTTTCACCAATAGAATATGGCAGAAGGGTTGCCGTGCCACTGTCATAAGCTTTAACTAGCATGGCTGTTTCTACTGCTTGCCTCTTGGCATCCTCACATAAAAAAGTGAAACTTTCTTTATATCACCATGCTGTAGGAAGTTAAGCCAAGTGGAAAAACCCTGCAGAATGAGAAGCCAATGAAAAGAGAGAGGCCAAGGAGTGTTCAGGCACTAAACGTGTGAGTGAAGAAGCCTTCTTGGAAAAAGATTCTTCCAACCCAGCACATGCAATATAGATCAGAAATAACCACCAGCCAAGCCATTCCTGTTTCCCTGACCCACGAAATCATGAGCAAAACAAAAATGGTTGATTTTAGTCGCTGAGTTTTGGGTAGTCAACTGTGCTTCAAGAGGTAACAAAATTATAAGCATATTCAATTGCATATCTCTTTTACCTTGTAAGCTGCCAGAATGCAATATACCAGAAATTGCATGGCTTCTTAAAAAGGGAATTTATTAACTTGCAAGTTTACAGTTCTAAGACCATGAAAATGTCCAAAGTAAGGCAAGGCTATAAAAATGTCCAAACTAAGACATCTGGGGAAAGATACCTTGGCTCAAGAAGGCTGATGACATTCATGGTTTCTCTCTCAGCTGGAAAGGCACATGGCAACGTCTGCTAACTTTCTCTCCAGACTTCTTCAACAGCTTCCCTGAGGGTGTATTTTTATGCATCTCCGAATGTCTCTAGCTGTGTGGACTCTATCAGCACTGAGCTTTTTCCTAAATGGTTCCCTTTTAAAGGGCTCTAGTAAACAACCCTACCTTGAATGGGTGGAGAAACATGTCCTTGGAAACCATCTAATCAAAAGTTACTGCCTACAATTGGGTAGGTCATATCTCCATGAAATCATTCAAAAAGATCCCACCCAGCAATATTGAATGAGGATTAAAAAGCATGACATTTTCCTGGAGTATAAGAGAATTTCAAGCCAGCACAATATCCAATAAACCATTTAATGAAGCTAGCTACTAAATTGCAGAGAGGGGCAGAACAGTATGAAATTGGCAAAGTATCCAAATTGTAAAATGTTTGCTGTGCCTTGCTAAATCCTTTCGGGAAATGCTGGACATTCTCCACTCTTATGCATAGCAAAGTGACATGATTAGATATGCAACTAGAGATGACTATATGGCAGCAATGTAGAAGATGAAGTGGAATGGCTTTTTAAAAAGGGGAATTTAATAAGTTACAAGTTTACAGTTCTAAGAACAGGAAAATATCCCAATTAAAGCAAGTCTATAGATATGTCCAATCTAAGGCATCCAGGGAAAGATACCTTGATTCAAGAAGGCCAGTGAAGTTCAGGGTTACTCTCTCAAGTGAAAAGGCACATGGCAAACACGGAGTCATCTGCTAGCTTCCTCTCCAGCTCCCCAGGAAGTGTTTTTCTTCTTCATCTCCAAAAGTCACTGGCTGATGGACTCTCTGCTTTGTGGTTCTGCAGCATTCTGTCATCCTTCTCTATTCTCCCAGAATCTCCTTGTTTTCCCGTCATTCTCAACAAGGAACTCTCTGCTTCATGGTTTTGCAGCATTCTAAAGCTTCCTCCAAAATACTTCTTTTATAGGATTCCAGTCAACTAATTAAGACCCACCTGGAATGGGTGGAGACTCCACCTAATCAAGTTTAATACCCACATTTGATTGAGTCACATCTCCATGGAGATAATCTAATTCAAGTTTCCAACATACAGTACTGAATAGGGATTAGAATTAGAAGGAACTGTTGCTCTCACAAGATTGTTCAGGATTAAAAAACATTGCTTTTTTAGGGTACATAAATCCTTTCAAACTGGCACAATGGCTTTGGAATGTGTTACCGTTATCCAACTCAGCAAACATAAGAGTGAGCAGGTATGGTGGGATGGGGGTTATTGATGAATTTGGTTTTATATATGTTGGATTTGAGTTTTCTAGGATTTGAGTATTAATGATCGCAGTCAAATCCTAGAAATACGATTGCACTGTGATTTCACTCTACCATAATTTTCACCTTTCTCTCAAACTTCCTAATTATTTTTACCGGAGGGCAGAAACCCAAGAGATGTTGAATGCTACTGAGTTTCTACTAATGGCTTCAAGCAGATTCTCATATCGTAACGGACCTAACACACCACCAACCCCACTTTTCTATTTGGCATTTCTCTTATCGCTAATTACAGGCATAAGATCCAGGTAATGACTGAGTTACATTTTCTGCTAGACAAATTATGTACATAATTATAGGCACATGTTCACTGCGATATTGAAGTATCTGATGCCTCTGTAGAGAGCATAATTGTCAACCTTTGCACTGTAATTAAGTCTAAATGGGAATCCTAATCATTTTCCAAATGAGCAAACAGTAAGCCAGTCTTGATTGGCTGTGTCATGGCAGCAGATGAAATGGATTTGCTGCACAGGTTAATTAGTCATCTATGAATGTCACAGCCCTCTGAAAACCTGACATTAGATCTAAGTATTACAGCTAATTAGCAATGCATTGTTGAAACTCTATATGATTTTAACCTGGCTTATCTTTTGGATTTTAGCTTCTCACAGTTCTTTTTTCTTCCATGCATGTTTCTTCTTATAGTGATTTGCATCAAGCCATTTGATTTTTTTCTATCCTTTAATTCCAATACAAGTAGAAAGAGCAAGGATTTAGAATAAGACTGACTTGAACTCATTTCCCACCCAATTGCATTTGTACACTGAAAAATTGCTCTATTTTCTTTATCTCTCTCAGCCTTGATTATCATCTATAAAAGTTATTTGATAATACTCAGCCTCTTGGTTTAATCTAAGAATTAAAGTATGAAGCATCTAGCATGGTGACTTTCACAAGGCAGTTGCTAACATAAGCTGATTTCTTTCTCTTTTCTACTACAGCTAATGAACCCATTGGTCTACTTCTTCTCTGACTAGTATAAATATATTCTGAGCAGTGCTTGATATCCTTTGTAAGTGTTCTCTGTTCTTAAGGTTGAATTACAACTTGACATAAGTA
Organism: Myrmecophaga tridactyla; assembly: GCA_004026745.1. Lineage (NCBI taxonomy): Eukaryota > Metazoa > Chordata > Mammalia > Pilosa > Myrmecophagidae > Myrmecophaga > Myrmecophaga tridactyla. The sequence goes on along the minus strand of PVIY010004857.1, from coordinate 86,676 downwards.
ACATACTTTTTTCATCTAAGTCTCCTACACGGTACAGGTTTGATATATACTTCCTTCAACTAAAGAAATACATGAACCATCTAACAATAACACTTGGGAATCTCACAGCCCCATGGGTTCTTGCCCACTTCTTTAAAATAAAGAGGATAGATACTAGATGTACGATAGGTCAAAGAACATTTGAGTAGATCCCCTTTGGCTTTGCTGTTGTTTTATGCTTTAAACAAATAAAGTTCAGCAAAGCTGAAGAGGAGTGCCTGCTTATTATCGATAGGAACTTTCAGTCACAAGAGCAAAACCACAAAGAACCTTTATCTCCTCTGAACCCCACCACAACACTCACCTCCCCTCTGGAGCTCACGACTCAGTCCATGGCCTCACCATTCATCCTGTCTTCCATTGTAGGAACCCCGGAGTAATCCTTGACTGATTTTTGACTCCTTGTTTCTCTTCCCTTCACTGTGGATAGCTTGCCAGTAGCCAAATCATGTTGACTTTTTGAAGGAATGACCTTCCATATCTAGTTCTTCTTATCAAACCCCAATGCCTTTGCCTAGAGTAATCCACCACGACACTCCACCACTCAACATGCTTGTCTGGCCCATAATCTCTTATTCCTCTTATCTGTCCCCCACATTGTCACCAGAAAAAAAACTTTCTAAGGGTATATTGGTTCTCTGTGGTAGATATAAGTATCTCGTCTGTATAAGATGACTGTCTCTCACAATCTCTTCAAAGCTTTCAAAGCCAAGGCCAGTAATCTACTCCATCCTATACTCTGGCCACATTAAACTTTACGGTTTTGTCCTCATTTGGGGGGGGGCTTTTCTCAATTTTCCAAAATTTCTATAACTGGTGTTTCTTAGTTAAGATATCAGAATAAAAAGAAAGAATAAGTAAAGTTAAAAACATATTGATAAAAGCTATTTTGGTCAGAATTCCCCTTGTTGGACCCATCAGCTCTATTGACATTCAAGACCTGGCCAAATTTTTCTTTATTAAATGAAATTTGGGAAGCACTATCTCTCTAATTATAATCTCACTATAAAAGCCATGATACAAAGAGACAGGGAATGTATTCCAGGTTACTAGCTAAAGAAAAGTAGGGAGCCCCTATAAAGCCCAACCATTAAATATCATGCAATTAAATAATAGGGGGAAAAAGCCACATATCTTATAACTAATGAGTTTTTCAACCTTGCCTCACCTGGACTATTTTAATTATCTCCTTTCTGGTGTCCTGGCTTTTAAAAAAGTCCTTATACTGCCTGGATATAAAAGTGTTAACTCTGCAGCATTTTTCCTAGATTATTTTTTAAAGCATTTTATTGTGGGATTTTCCATACATGCATAAAAAACTGAAAGAATTTAATAGTGAATTTCATATGCCCAACTGTTAGAACTACCACTAATATTTTTATACTTGCTTTATCACATATCCCCCTCTATCCAAACATCAATCCATCTTATTTTTGTTGCATTTCCAAGTAAACTGTAAATGTTACTACAGTCCCTCCTTAAATTCTTCAGCTTACATATCATAAGTCACAGTTCCAAATTTGTTTACAGCTTTTCCTTTGATGTGAAATTTATGTACAAGGAAGTACACAAAACTTAACTGTACATTTGCTGACTTTTACACACATAAATCTTTGGAACCCAAATCTTCATCAAGATATAGAATATTAAAATCACCCCAGAAAGTTATTTCATGTTTCTTCCCTGTCAAACCCTACATCTACCCTCCAGATACAATACATTTTCTGATAATTTCCCATTATTTTTTCCCATTCTAAAATGTCATGTAAATGGAATCATAATAATCTACACTCTTCTGAGTAAGGCTTTTTACTCAACATAATATTTTTGAGATCCATTCATGTTGCAATATCATACTTCCTTCCTGCTAGAAGAACTAATAAATCTCTAAATTTCTGTGGCTAATAGGATAGAAATGCAATTTATCACTTAGGTCACATTCAGCCCGAGTATTCCTGGTTCAAAGACAGCTTTCCAGAATGTGGTGAAACTGGTGGGCCTGGGCTCCTGTCAACTGTGGTGTCATCCCTAAGGCCTTGTTACCTTTCCATCCAGCAGCTATTTAGAGAAGGGAAAGAGGACAGGAGGTAATCTCCGCTGCTTACACCTCCCAGCCCAGGGGTGGCATGTCACGTCAGCACACATGCCGTTGGTGAGGGCAGGTCACGTGGCCATATGTGTATGAAAAGGGAAGTGAGCAGTCTAGACCCTGGCTGGACAATCTGATTCTTGCAGACACTCTACACTATGGAAGGAGGACTGTGCATTTTTGGTGGAAAATGAGTTCTCTCTGCCACAATGTCTGCCTGCACTCCCATCACCTTCTTATATGGGTGCCCCTATAAGAGGGTAAGGAGCACAAAGCAATGCAAGAGTGCTCACAGATTCTGTACCTCTTAGATCTTGGAGTCAAGCCCTGCCCATTTTATTGCAGTGATCTTAAAAACTTGCCTTTTAATGACCTGTGTGCTATTTCTATGGGCTGCCAAGTTGCTCTGAATGCTATTTTTAATGTTGTCTTTTCTTGCTTATTTCTTCATTATTCAGATCTTGCTCACTTTCGCCAAACTGTTGAAATGATAGCCAGGAGAAACAATTTGCTGAGATGAGTGTTAACCTTACACCCAGAAGCCATCTTCAAGAAAAATGATTGAAAATACAGATGTCAATGACTGGAAAAATTCCCCAAACTTCCACTTTTTTTTTTTGCCATCAATGGTTGGCAAGGCTCCTTCGCAGGTATCAAGGGATCTGTTATGTGTCTGATCCTTTGCTGGTGATTTTTACATATGCTGTCTCAATTAATCTTCAGATACCATTATAAGATAGATATTATCAATATTATGCTAGGATATGAGATGAAGTTTCAGAGGCTTGTGTCCAAGGATGCAGAATAAGACAATCACCTGGGATATGAGTTTAGATAATCGGCAGTCTTATGACCAGAAGCAATCTTAAAGATTGCCTGTCTAATTCTCTCATTTCGCAGGTAAGAAAAAGAAGGTCAAGAGCATATGAGTAACTTGCATTGTGTCAGAGAGCTGGAAAGTGGCAGAACTAGGCAAAGAATCTAAGGCTTCTAAATCTCCATCGTGTTGCTCTATTATTTCTTTTTACAATAAATATCACTGAAGCTATTGTTGAACCCCACACTAGGCCTTCATTGATTCCTGGTTGCCAGTTGCCAGGAGGGCAGCCTTCATTTGGGGGTTGTCCATCATGATATGCTCAGCTTCTACTTGAACACTGAGGTTGTCTTAACCAGCTGAAATGATCAGACCATACTTTGCCTCCATGAAATTCTTCTTCTTATGCAGTCTCTCCAAATCCTGTTTAGCACAAAGAGCCTTTGATGAAATTATTCCCCATTCAGTGGTACGGATTCACTATGTCTGATGACACATCTGTGAAACTGAAAGTATTTTCTGCCTCAAGAATCAGACTCTTCTATTTTCTTATTAACTTTGCTTTTTTGTCTGAGCAAAACTCAAGTTGGCTCAACACTGGTAACCGGGCCAAATATAACTCCTATAAATAGGTTAACTTCCTTACTGTGGGTTTTCTATTTGCTGTAATAAAGGGGATAAAACAGTAGAGATTAGGAGTCTCCTACATACTGAAAATGAAATGGAAAAACATTCTTGCCAAGAAAAAAATATCATTTGAAGGTGACATGGGGCGTTGCTTTTGAGGGCCCCTGTCTGGGGCGCTGGTGAACACCCTATGCAGACCCCTAGCTTGTACCTGGGAGGAGCTGCTTCTAAGTGGACAGATTTAAAAGCAGAAGAGAAATCTGTTTGAACTAAAACACAATGAAGGGCAATCCCAAGAGGCCCAGTTGACAAGGCACTTCAGAGAGATCACACTTGCTGGAGCGATATGCAATTTGTGGGAAGCCACTAATTGCAACTTATATAAAGTGGCTTTAAATCCTTCCAGAGGAGTGCCCCACTTATTCAAAATGAGTCATTTAAAAGCTGCAAAGCAGCCAAAAAGTTCTTGCCTGAGGAGGTTGGCACCCTGCTGTCCTTGGGGCTAGTTGGTCTCACTGCTGATGTTGATAATTGGGCTTAAGTGTCCTGTGGGGGTGGAGATGTTGGGCAATACAAAATGTAAAGCACTAAAAAAAAATAAAATAAAATAGAAAGCTACTGTTTGCCTGAGGTTGGTCTAATTTCAGGCCACGAATCTACATTTAGGGATTATATCTGCAGTGGGAAGGCTCTGCTAGATGTCTGTATAAAACAGAAACAAAATATAGCCTGAAAAAAAATCAATTCCACCTTCTATACTAACTAGAATGCTGCCTACTTATTTTTGAATGATAAATAAAACTAACATTTATTGGGAACACCAATGCATCTAGCAGTAGCAATATGCTCCTTACAGGTTCCACGAGTACTGCTGCATCCAGGCCAAGTATGACCCCTACTTTTTTCCTGGGCTAGTTGGAGGTTTTCAGGTCTTGACTCAGCTGTATGCTCTGGCCTTGCCATTCTCCCCAACACCCTTCTGGTCCCAACCCCCCGCAGCCTGCATCTCGACATCCTCCTCCACTCCTCTCTACCTATTTTCTACCTACTAAGCTGGGTTATGATTTCCCTGGGAACTAAAATGACAGAAGTTGGTGAATTATCATTGTCTGACAGCCCACCATACTGCAAATTTTATTAAAAAGAATAAATAAATCTTTTAATGGAGCTCAGCAGTCAACAAGTTGGTAAGTGGGGAATTGTGCATCTGCTCAAGAAGTCAACTTCGGAGATTCTAGATTAGCACTTCAACCAAAAGAAGTGCAAGGTCGAGGTTCTCTATGATACCACCAGCTTTGACTCATTTAGAAATGAACACCCAAATATGGTGTTTCCCCATGGCACGTGGCAGCTTGAGCACTGAAAAGAGTAGACTCCAGTGGGATTTATTGAGCAAAAGATAAGAGTGATAGAAGAGGAAATAAGCTAGACTGGAAGAGTGAGATAAAGTTATAGGAGAAAAGAAACTTCATGGCCAGGAATTAATTTTAGTCGTTTTTTAAGTAAACACATATGACCCAGTTTTACAAGTCTGTGTTTGGAAACAGTGCTAAATCTTAGGAATATGAAAAAGAATTATACAAGATAATTAATATATTTTTTATCTCCATGATAATCTCTTAGTTTAGAGAAGCATCTACTTGCATGGATAGATGTTTACCTTAACATTGAGGTAATTACAAGATGTCATATGTGCCCAGTACAGAGAGAGCTACCAACCCACAAACTGTAGAAGTTCTCAAAGGAGTTATGCAAACAAAGTGACCCTTGAGGAATATTATTCTTAAGGTTTGTTTTATAATACATTGGAAGAGGCCATGCTGAAGAGAGAAAAATCTCCAGAATATTACTGGAGTGATCCAGATTCCAGTAGGGTAAGGTTTAAAGAAATAATATTTAGCATTAGCAATGGACCTTATGAGTATTTAAGGAGAAATATGCTTTCCCATCCCCTCCTGGCAGGACTCATCCTCTCTCATGATTTCTTATCACAAAACCAGAATTACCCAGAGTCATAGTTGTCATCATAACGTTTCACAAAAGCACTCATTGCATATATGTATAAATAGATATTTATTTATTTATTTCATCAACCCACCTTCATTCAGCAATCATTTGTCAACCATTTCATTGTTCTAGGAAATGAGCTAAGAACTACCAGGACGAAACGGGATAATACAGAACTGACCTTATTAGATTTCTCTGGAATTTCTATCTTGCTGAGAGGTTCATTGAATAATAGCTGACATATGAAGTGTGGAGGTCTTCAGGCCCAGAGGAAGAGAAGCTGCCTTTCAGATGACGGTGGGGAATACAATAGCAAATTTTCATAGGGCGACCTACCAGCTGACAGCTCTGCATTATGTCCTGGACATAAGTAACCTGGGGAAAAAGGCAGTCTTTACCCAAGAGTTTGTGCTCCACAAGCCCATAGGAAAAAACACCAATACATATGCTGCAATGAAACAAATTAATCAGCACAATTTCCTGCTGGTCGCTTAGCTTAGAAATACAGCAGTTAAGGCTCATCTTAAGTGTATGTGGGTGTTCTACAAGTCTTGCTAGAATTAATGAAGCTCACCCTGCTCAAATAGGAGGGAAGCCAGTCACTCTTCTAACATATGTCTGAGGGCAATGATGCAAGCTGGGCCACCCGAGGCACTGTGGGAACAGACAGATTTCATCTGGCCAAGCCCTGAGAAAATGAAGAACGTGCTAGGAGAATTTTGCATGAGCACAATTTCCACTTTGAAAGGATGAGAATATACTGATTCTTACCTAAATTAGTCATCCTGAGCCCATGTCTTGGCATGAACGAAGTCCATAAATACTTGTGAATGTGAAATAGCATAGAGAAAATAAGAGCCAAGATTTGTTGGGATTTACTCATGGACCCACAATTCATTTTGGCCTCAAAAATTCCCCAGCAAAAAGGCTATGGTCTTGGTCATGCCTATATACTTCCCTTAATTTTCCATGATAAGTTCTGAGCAAGTGTAAATTGTAGTAAGCTGAACAGTGCAGTATCCTGTAGAGGAAATGTATAAGAGCTATTTTCCAAGATGATTGATGACTCTAAACACCATCAGGCCTAACTGTAAAACCCTGCTTTGCCCAATGTTGAATAGAAGTGAAAGGCTTTACAAGCACTTATTTTCCAAATGTTGAAGAACGTTAATTTTTTCTTGTTATAAAGTTTTGATGTTCTAGCCATTCAAAATAGTGCAACATGAAAACTTGCTGATCAGCTTTTTGTCAGTAGAAAGAAAACAACTTATTTGGCACAAGTAATTGATTTTCCAGCTAAATGAGCAATAAAGGAACTAAATTTTTAGGAAAATACCAAATCAAAGCCCAGATTCTGCATACTCAGCTCAGAGGCTGAAAACACTTGTAAGTTGCAGTTCTTAATGAACTGAAGGAAAGGTGAAGGAAGATATTAACTGTTCCAATATTTTGGAAAGTATAGGTATAGTCATCAAACCTAAGTAATGATGAAAAAAATGTTTAAATTCTTGGCTTCAATCTATCCAACTGTAATGTGGGAGTCCTGGTCTACTTTGCTAGTTGCCAGAATGCAATATACCAGAAACTGAACGGCTTTTAAAAGGGGAGAATTTATTAAGTTGCAAGTTTACAGTTCTAAGGCTGTGAAAATGTCCCAGTTAAAGCAAGTCTATAAAAATGTCCAAATTAAGGCACCAGCAAGAGGTTACCTTCACTCAAAAAGGCTGATGAAGTTCAGGATTTCTTTCTCAACTGGAAAGGCACATGGCAAACATGGTGATGTCTGCTAACTTTCTCTCCAGGCTCCCGTTTCATGAAACTCCCCAGAAGCATTTTCCTTTTTCATCCCTCCTTCATGTCCAAAGGTCTCTGGCTGCATGGGCTCTCATGACTCTTGTGGCTCTCTCTAAAATGTTTCCTCTTTTAAAGGATTCCAATAAACTAATCAAGACCCACCTGGAATGGGTGGAGTCATATCTCCCTCTAATCAAAGGTTAATACCCCACAATTGGACATGTCACATCTGTGTGGAGATAATCTAATAAGGTTTCCAACCTACAGTACTGAATAGGGATTAAAAGGAACAGCTGCCTCCACAAGATGGATCAGTATTAAAACATGGTTTTTCTAGGGCATGTAATCCTCTCAAACTGGCACAAGCTCCAAACTAGCTGCTGTACAAATATTTTATTTTATAATTACTACAAAAACTACTCTTGTAACGTTAGTAATTTCTCTGTGTCAGACATTGTGCTAAGACCCTTACTTAAATTAACTAATTTTCTTCTACTACAAACCTAAAATACGTTGTATAATCCACATTTTAGAGATAAAAAAAGCTGAGGATTTTGAGAGGATAATCAACCTCTCCAAGTGAATAAAAACAGACCTGAGATCAAAACTGAAGTCTGAAGGAAGGGGTAAGGGTCTTGCTAGGAGTCTGTAGACATAGCTGAAAAGTGACTCACTGAACTGAAAGATAGGTAAGAACAAAATATGCAGAATGAAGCCTGGAGAGAAGAAAATACACAGAAGAGAATAAGAGACGTGGAAACAGATGTTCTAAAATACATGACAGAATACCAAAAAGAAGGAGAAATAATGGGGAAAATGCAATATTTGAAAAGATTATAGCTGAGAACTTTCCAAAATTTATAAAATACACTAAGGGTACAGAGTTAAAGAAGTCTTATGAACCCCAAACAAAATAAAGAGTCATATCATAATAAGACTATTGAAAACAAAAGACAAAAAAAAATTGATAATAGCCAAAGCAGGTTAAAAACTTTTTAAAAAAAAAAAAGGCTACCTTAAAAAAAAGCCTACTTTAAAAGAAATAACAATTGAAACCTAATTTATCAGCAGAAAAATTGAAGCCAGAAGACAATGAGATCATCTCTTTTAGGTATTGAACAAAAATAACTGCCATCCAATAATTCTGTACCCAGAAAAATATCCTTCAAGAATACCAGTGAGAAACTTTCAGGCATAATAGTAAAGAATTTGTTTAAAAAAAAACTCATTTAATTGTACACTTATGGTTTGTTCATTTCATTGTATATATGGTTTTTTCCTTCACAAAATAATAAACAAATATTGTATCTAGGTAATGTGCATGCTGAGGTGTTTAGGAATAGAGCATAATGATTTCCGCAATTTACTTTGAAATTCATCCAAAAATATAATGTGGATTGATAAGTGAATGATGAATACATGTTCATGGTAAAATCCTTTACTTTTCTACATGTTTATAAAATGTCTTAATAAAATGTTGAGTAACAAATAAAAAAAAACCCTGAAGTCAGTCTATCTAGAAAACCAGTGCCCATGTACACCATTGCAAATCTTAGACTCCCAATGAAATGCCATCAGTTCACCTTTTAAAAGGTCTGTTATAAGGTTGAATTTCAAGAATCAGTGAATAGATCTGGTGCTGGTTTGAAACTTATGTGTATCCTAGGAAAGCCATGTTCTTTAATCCTGTTTCAATATTGCTGGGTGGGATCTATTTTGATTAAATTATTTCCATGGAGATGTGACCTACACAATTGTCAGTGGAACCAGTTGGTTAGGTGTTTCCATGGAGACAGGTCTCCATCCATTCAAGGTGGGTCACTTATTGGACTCTTTTCAGAGGGAGCAATTTTGGAAAAAGCTTCAGAGCCACCATGAGACCCAGATGGTTGGAGATACGGAAGGTGAATGCCCCTAGGGAAGTTGTTTGAAACAAGAAACCAAAGACCCCAGCAGATGCCAGCTGCATGCCTTCCTAGCTGACAGAGGTGTTCAGATTCATCAGACTTCTTGAGCCAAGGTGTCTTTCCCTGAATGCCTTAGTTTGGACATTTTTATAGCCTTAAAAGTATAAACCTGCAACTTAATAAATAACTTTTTAAAAAGTCATTCCATTTCTGGTTTATTGCACTCAGGCAGCTTTAACAAACTAATATATATATTCTTATTTTCAATCCCAATAGACTATCTGATTCTCCTTAACTCTGCATGAATGGGTCAATCACATACTTCAAGGAGGAAAAAAAAACTTTTGTCACTTTTAGATGTGGAAAAATGACTTATTTTTTGCAATTAATATATCCAGTGAAATTATCAAAATTCAAACTTTTTTTTACAGTTGAAACTTTTTTTCCACTCATCAAGGAATGGATCCATGTTTGTGGATCCTGAGAAATATATAACTTGAGGGTAGGGACTACTTACAAAAAAAAGATATAAAATTTCAAATACAAAATTAAATACAGAAGGAAACATTATTTAGCATGAGGAAAGAAATCATAACAAATTACGGCCTCCTTGAAGATTCAGGACACTTTTTCCCTTGAAATCTCTTTAAGTAACTAAAAAAAAAAAAATGCTTATGTAGAATATCTTCCAGATTGGACACAAAGCTACTTCTCAATTTTAGCCCTCTCTCTCAATTTAGCCCAGGTGCTGCCTCAGGCATCTCGTATCAGTTGTCATGATTCTCAGCCTTAGGAAAGAAATGACAGTTCCTCCAAGGTTTCTCTCAGCCTCTCAATGACATAAGTGAAGGAGGCACTGTGTCTTCCTACCCTTTGTAAGTATGGGTGGCATACAATCATCAAAAAATTCACTCTTCTTTTCAGCGTCAAACTTTTTCTACTCTAAAGATAGCGGGCTGGCTAGGCAGTGGTCCTCAGAGAAAACAGTAATACCCTTTAGGTCTGTTTAAAAATGTAGATGGGGCACTTTTGGTTGACATTATAATTTCAGAGTTCTATTGCAAGTTAGTTGGGGGAGGCAGCCTGAGATGTCAAACTCCTACAATGTGCAGAACAGTCCCACACAGAAAAGAATCTCTCTTGAACTGCTCTGAGCACTCCATTTGTAAACACTTATTTTTGACCACCATTAGTGGGGGATGACTAGAAGCTATTGCTTTATTGTTTATCTTTGGAGCCTCAGTGTTCTAGTTTGCTAGCTGCCAGAATGCAACACACCAGAAATGGAACGGCTTTTAAAAGGGGGAATTTAACGAGTTGCTAGTTTACAGTTCTAGGGCTGAGAAAATGTCCCAATTAAAACAAGTCTATAGAAATGTTCAATCAAAGGCATCCAGGGAGAGATACCTTAGTTCAAGAAGGCCGATGAAGTTCAGGGTTTCTCTCTCAAATGAGAAGGCATGTGGCGAACACAGTCAGGGCCTCTCTCTTGGCTGGAAGGGCACAAGGCAAATACGGCATCATCTGCAAGTTTTCTCTCCTGGCTTCTGGTTTCATGAAGCTCCCCGGGAGGTGTCTTCCTTCTTCGTCTCCAAAGGTCACTGGCTGGTGGACTCTCTGCTTCTTGGTGTTGCAGCATTCTCTGCTCTTTCTGAGGTCTCTTTCTTTAAAATGTTTCCTCTTTTATAGGACTTCAGAAACTAATCAAGACCCACTCAAATGGGTGGAGACATGTCATCCCCTAATCCAGTTTAACAACCATTCTTAACTAAATCACATCATTCAGCGAGATGATCTCATTACAGTTTCAAACATACAGTATTGAATACAGATTATTCTACCTTTAAGGAGTGGGTTTTATATCAAAACATGGCTTTTCTTAGGGGGCATACTTCTGTTCAAACCAGCACACTCAGCAAATATCTCAGAAAGAGCCCATGGCACATCCTATTATAGAGTGAAAAAATGTTCGAATAGGAAGGGAAAAGGTCATTAAGTCCAAGAATTCATTTCATATATGAGAAAATTAATAGCCATAGTGACAAAAGAGGCTGATATTGACTCTGCTCTCAAGAAAGGTCAGTCTTATTTCAGAGTATTAGTTTTCAGTTTAACCATCATCATCTTCATCATTACATGACATTTGCTAATTTCCTGAGCTATGCAGAATCAGATTGCAAAAACTCTAGGACAAAAAAGCAGAGTCATCATCCCAATACTTGAGCAAATAATCAGAAAGGGGAAAAAAATGGAGTAGCATCATCAGTGGATTCCAAGGCTTAGGTGGAAGGCTCAGTGTGTAGATGACTTATCCCAGCCATGTACTCCTCTGCAAATAACATCTTAGTGGTCCTTACTGAGTTGGGACAGGTTAGAAAGATAACCAACTCTTCTTGCACCTCTTACTTTGACACCCACCGAAAAGGGGGGTGGGATAAAGACACAGGGAGAAATCCTTTCTGAAAATAAACTCTGACCTCTTCAAGTACTAAACATTAGGAAAAAAAACACAAATACATACTATCCATATCTGGAAACAGGCTCCTTACTGTTAAGTATTGCAAAATTAAAAAAATAGAAATCCTGAAACCAGAAGAGGTCCAAACTGACAGCAAATATTTATGATGTTTCCTTGAAAGACGCTCTTCATCACAGCAGAGACAATCAGTATATGTTGCTCAGGATCTCAAATGTGTGAGTGGAAGGTTAAAGCCGTGAAAAGAGCAGCATCTTGCAGTTTACAACAAATAAATTTTAACTAGAATAGACTCAGAGGATTATATAATCATTCATATTGAAGCCGGTTGCTTCATAACATCTACACACAATAACAACAACAATTAAAATTTTATGTCATTGACTATTAACTCTAATTTTAACAAAAAAAAAATCAATAAGGTGGACATGGCATTACCTACCTTGCAGATGAGGAAACAGAACCTACAACAGTATCAAGTGTCCAGTGTCTAGGAAACAGCTGTTAGTAAACACTACATTCATCTCCTGATCATCACAACTCCAGACTAAGGACGTTTCCTTAGAAACAACTATGTGTCAGTCCCTACATCGGTGCTGAAGGTGTGGTCACCAAAACATAATCTGTCACTGAATTATGGGGGCAAACAGAGACCTGGAGGACATAGATAAAATATAAGACAACAACTGCATTTTTAACATTAAAAATTGTTGGTGTTATGACATAAACAAGTATTTGGGAGAAATAATTATAACAGGTATTTAATCAACAGGCCTAGTGCAAACAAACAAACAAAAAATCAGCAGGAAACTGAGGAAATAGTGCATAGAGGATCAAAAATCTTTCCAGACAGTAAGGAATTGCTGGCACAACATATAAAAAAAGGAAAGAAAACTGGGAAACAAGAAAATATCTGTCCCCATTGCCCTGTGATGTTGTCCAAAGCAAAGTTAGAAAATCAACTTTCCTTTTGATATGTTTATGGGACAAGGATGGCAGAAATCACAGCCCTGCATTGACAGGAGATGGAGATTCTGACAGCACCCAATAACCAAGTAACATATAAGGCACATCATCATGAGGAGAATGAAAAGGAAAGAATCAATCTTTGGGAAGAATTATAGCCAGGATTTAAAACATATAGATCTTCCAGTAACCTCAAGCCTTGAAATTGTTTTAAGGTGTACCTGTACCAGTCCTTCCCCTAGGACTGCGGAAGAAGCAAATACAAATTCTTTCTGAAAGAAATTATCTATTCAAATTATTCCTAAAACTAATTTTTCATGCAATGATTACCACAGAGTCAAAGTTATCCAGGTAACAAAGGAACCGAAGATACCAGGAGCAAGAGTAAAAAACAGGTAGGAGACGCTGACCCACAAAATATTTAGATGCTCACTTTTAAATAGTTTTTAAAATAAGTGATATTACTGTGTTTTAGAAAGACAAGCTTGAAAATATCAAAAGGGAATGTAAAACTATAAAATATACTATAGCAGGTGCATTAGCTTGCTAAAGCTGCCAGAAGGCAATATATCAGAAATAGAACAGCCTTTACAGAGGGAATTTTTTATGTCATAAGTTCACAGTTCTGAGGCTGTGAAAATGTCCAAATTAAGGCACCAACAAGAGGTTTATTTTCACTCTGTCAGCTGGGAAGACATGTGGCATCAGCTCATCCTTGTTCCTTGTTCTGTTGCTTCAGCTTTTGATGACAGGGGTTTTCTCTCTGAGTGTCTGTGGGCTTTTACTTAGTTTCTGTGGGACACAAGTCTGGGTTCTGACTTGCGTAGGATCTCATGGGAAGGCACATGGTGACATCTGCTGGACTCTGCCTGGGTCTAGGCATCTATTCTCTCTGTCAGCACTCCAAGAATCTCCAAACATCCGTGTCTCTATCAGCTCTGAAGCAACTGTTCTCCAAGTATCTACATCTGAGGTTTCTTTAAAATCTTTCCTCTTTTAATGGACTCCAGGAAACTAATCAAGACACACCTTAAATGGGCAGAGTCACATCTCCATCTAACCAAAAGGCCATACCCACAATTGGGCATGCCACATCTTTGTGGAGATGATCTAATCAAAAGGGTTTCCACCATACAATATTGAATGATGATTAAAGAAACATGGCTGCTCACACAAGATTGGATCAGGATTAAAACGTGGCTTTTCTGGGGCACAAAATAGTTTCAAACCTGTAGAGCAGGTATGAAAATACTGAAACAAAGCTTGTAGAGCTAAAATATAATAATCAAAATCATTCATTTAAAGGGTAGTTGTATATTAGATTAGACATAGCTGTAAATGAAATTTAAATTAAAACATAAATTAGGAGAAATCACTTAGAATGTAGCCAAAAAAGGACAAAAAGATGCAAAAACAGAAGGGTATAAAAAGATAAAGTTCATACAGAAAGATCTCTTTTTTTTCTTGAGGCCCCAGAATAGAAGAAAAAGAATGAGGCAATATTTAAGAGATAATGTCTGAGACTCCACAGATTAAAGAAACACAATGACACCTATATTAGGATTCTCTAGAGAAACAGAATCAACAGGGAACACTCGTAAGTGTAAAATTTGCAAAAGTGTCTCACGTGACCGTGGGAACACAGAGTCCAAAATCCACAGGGCAGGCTGTGAAGCCAACAATTCCAATGGAGGGTCTGGACAAACTCCACAGGAGAGGCTTGCCAGCCGAAGCCTCTTCTGAATCCTCCTTAAAAGGCTTCCAGTGATTAGATTAAGCATCACTCATTGCAGAAGACACTCCCTTTTGGCTGATTACAAATGGAATCAGCTGTGGATGCAGCTGACAGGATCATGATTTAATTCAATGAAATGTCCTCATCACAACAGACAGGCCAGCACTTGCCCAACCAGACAAACAGGTACCACCACTTGGCCAAGTTGACACATGAACCTGACCATGACAACACCCAAATAAGATAAATAAAAATAAATATTCAACTAGATACATCAGAATGAAACTTCTAAATTTCAAGTCAAAGAGTAACTCTCAAAAGCAGCTGAGATTTTTGAAAAGACAGAATAATTTTAATGAATAATTAGAATTGCAACTAACATCTCCAAATCAAAATGCGTAGGCTCTAGACAGTGGACTGACCCCTTAAAGGATCTGAAAGAAAATAATTGCTAACTTAGAATACTATATCCAGGAATATATCCTATAAAAATGAAATGATATAAAGACATTTTCAGACAAAAAAAAATATGAATGCAGCAGATGGAATTAAAGGAAACATTTACTAAAAAGAAAAAGTAATCCTGATAAAAGACATGAGATGATAGGAGAGAATTCTGTGAGTGCATGGATGCAGAGGATGTTGAGAATTGAAGGCCTGAGAGGAGATGATGGCTTTAGGTAGGAGGAGGGATGGCATTGCCAATATAACAAGAAATGACAAAGACAGTTTGCAGGAAGATATAGGTAGGTGTGTAGGTATAGGATCAAGACTTCTAAGTTATTTTTATTCTAAAGTAGGAGCAAGTTTACCTGCTGAGAATTGGGGAAGGAGTGTAGGGTGAGATTGTGCAGAGAGGGGAGACTATTTGAAATATGCAGTGTGTTTAGTGGAAAGGTATGCCGATAAGAGAAATGTAACAAGATCAACCATCTCTATATCTTATCTCTTATCTTGGTCTCTGCTACCATCTCACCTCCCTCTCTCATCCTCTTTGTCTCATTTGTCACTCTATCAACCTAGAGTACAAATATCTAATACCCAATTGATGCCTGACTCCTTTCTTAAATATCCAGTATTAATTTATTTTCACCACACAGAGGACATAGTCCACAGAGGACATCTTGGTAGAATATTTGTTCTCTGATATTTCTACCTTAGGACCACATCTTCACTCTAACATCATATGGCGATCACAAACATGTTCAAGGACATTCTACGTAAACTCACTATGTAAGGCTGTTACTACACCATTAATTTTACCTGAAATGCATGAGAATGTACTTTTACAAAAAATTTTCTGTTCGCTTCTACTCCTCAGCTACCAATGATGTTCCTGTGGTCCCCATGGAGTGGGAGACATAGAAGAGTCAGACTGACCTCAATTTTGGTTCCTTTCATTCCAAACTATGTGAAAGAAATTAGAGGCACTCAACTCCCTGAGCCTCTGTCAATTCATTCATTAAATTGATATTATAACTACCTTCCTCAGACACTGTGAGGATTAACCACCTACACAGAGAGTGATCATAACACCTGGTTCAGATATAATTATTAATAGTGACTCCTTTAATTCTTAATACCATCCAGGTTTAAGCAGTAAATTTATATGGTCACCCCTTAGGGCCAGTTGTGTTCTTTATAAATGTTTAATAATCATCTCTCCAAGGAGATTTAAAAAAAAAAACTTCTTGCAGCATTTGCCAATTTCCATAGTGTAAATACTTCTGCTATAAACAATTTAAAGTTACCAATGTGCTTAACAATGGACTCAAGAAATATGTGAAAATTTTAACAATAGAGGGTCAGTAAGAGCTGGCCCCAGCACTCCCTGATAATGTTTCTAAGTTATTGGCTCAACCTTGGCTACACATTGGAATCACCTGTGCAGCTTTAAATGTCACTGGGTCTTACCTTCAGAGATTCTCATTTAGTTGATCTGGGATTAAAAAAACACTGCCCTATATATACCTAATCCATGGTAAGTGATTGATAAGTAGTGACTCTTTCCATAGTATGGGATTTTCCTGTGGTAGTTTTTAATGACTTCCTCTCCTTTGTTGTAGAGAGTAATATGTTAATTGGGAAGTCTGCTTGGAAATACCATCACCTGGGAACTCATTAAAAATGTAAATTCTCAGTCCTCACCTCACATCTACTTAATCAGAATCCTTAAGAGCAGGCCCAAGGAATCTGTGGTTTACCAAGACTGAATCACCAATCCAGGTGATTCTGATATATGCTAAAGATCGAGAAGTACTGCTTTACACAGTCTCAGCACCTATTACCTTTTCTCCAAATTATCTGTTTAATTATGAAATACTGGCTTGTTTTTGGCAACCACTTACCTAGTTTTCTGGACCATGCCAAGTTATTCCCACCCAAGATGAAAGTATCGCATAGGTAACAAGCGGTGACATTTATCTTCTTAAAAAAGGGGGGAATGTTGAGTATTTGTGCCTTTCCCTAAAATGATGCTAACTTTTGTCACATTTGAGATTCCCATTTTATTATGAAGTTCATATCACAGCAACCAGGATATTACTAATCAAAAGGTGTAGTGCTAGATTATCAACACAACTTTGAAAACATGTCAACAAACAAAAGACATAAATTCTTGAGAATATTTTCTGTAATACTGACAAGGGAGCCTGGCTTATGGCAATGGTCATTAAAGGAATAAACAAGATAAGAAAATGGCATTTGTTGAGCATTTTTTTTCAGTAATTGTATTAAATGTATTCAATTCTCATTATAATCCTTGGAGATAAATATCATTGTTCCCATTGTACAGATAAAGACGTTGAGGTCATACATAGGATAATTGGCAGAGCCAAGATGAGAACCTAAACCTATTTATTCTCTGTCAGTATCTCATGACTCTGTCATGTTGCTTCAATTAAATTAATAAATGAGGCTTTTGAGGAAAAAGCAACTCCAGCTATGAAAACATTAACTCCAGAGTTTGAAAACCAAGTATTTGTTCATTTTTATGTTCCTTTCCCTTCATGATGCTGAACTCTGTGGGGGACTAATGAGATTTCTAGGGTGCTCCCCAACCTCAAGGAACAAATATGGGTTTAAAATGAATCAGAGGGCAATATAAGATAACCAAAACAAGCTCCAAAATGTGTGGACTTTGGAAGTCTTGAGAGGATAAAGAGGTCAGTGTGTCCTGAAGGCCTGGGGGCAAGGTTCCTGGAGGAAGTGGGAGGAGGACAGAATTTGGAGCTAAGTCATATTTAGACAGCTGGAGAAAAGCAGACCATGGGAGCTTCTCCTCAGCTAAACAGATTTGTAATATAGCAGGTCTTGTTCAATCTTGAGATGATGAGATTAGGTTACTGTTACCTTCCTTGAAGAAGCAATTTATTGAAAGATGGACTCCTGCAACTTCTCAGAATGCAAGATACTGCACAGGTCCTTCTGGGACCATTGACAGCTCACAAGTTAATACTCAGAAGTAGAGAAGCGAGTGCTGGGTGTTTGCCAATCATCCCCTGAGAGAAATGAGCATTACATTCTCTTGAATTCATGTTTCTTTCTTACAACAGAAATGTAATGTTCAGGAACATAGCAAAGTATTTTGTGGTAGGTAGCAAATGTATTTATTTTATATCGTTATTTATTCGATTGATTGATTGATTTCTGCAAATCTGTATTGCCTTCAATGCAGCAAAATATAGTAAAACAGCAAGGGCTTTGACATCAGGCAGAACCAATAATAATCACTACCAAAGAATGGGAATTGAGTCTGTTGGCACAGACTGAGTAGAAAATCAGGCTGAGTAGAAAATCAGGCTCTAAAGGCTAAATTATGTGTCTGTGGTCACATTATGTGTCTGTGTTCACGCAGAGGCAGAGCCAGCATTCAGCGTCACAGCAGATTATTTTCGTTAGCTAGTTTCTAACTTCTGAAGTTGAATCCCAAGGCCACCACTTAACAACCTTAGGTGAGTAAGTCATTGGAGCTTCAGCCTTTTCATCTGCCAGATGGAGACAATGAGACCTTCTTGAATGGCTCTGGGGATCAAGAAAGGTAATAGATCCGAAACCCCTCCTCCAGATATTTGTACTCAAATATTCATGGAGCATCTAACTTTCATCCCACCATTATCTTCTCCCAAACTGACCAGCCACTCTCATGCCTGGCAATGCCATCAAAGAATGGAACCTTATTGTGCTCTAATCCTAGTGTCCCACAATATAAGAGGATTGCTTTGAGATGTTGTTGCTTTGATTTTATTTTTCCTCAGGGAGTAGAAATAATGACTGTCAATTATAACTACATCAAGTAGGGAGTACCGTATAAATTTCCTTTGAGCTTCTATTTCTGTCAGATTCTCATACTTTTAAAATTTATTCCCAGCAAGTGAGCTTTGAAACTTCATAAGCCTTTCAGACCCTACCTCATCAATGGAGTCTAAAGGATATTCCTCACTGGAATTTCATCTTTTCTTTTTAAGACTACATTGCTAATTTGTCTGCTGTGGGATATAGAAAAAAAGAGAAGACCCAATTATTTTTCCTTTCTGAACAGCTGTGTCCCTAAGCCACCAGCAGCTGCTTCACAAATTGCCCAGCCATTAAGTAATTATTTCTTCATCATAAGGGCAGCTGGGAGTCTCCTTCCCACCAAAGCAACCACCACTTCCTCATACTTCCTCCTCCACCCTACCCTGAAACAGGCCAGGCCCATACAAGTATAGAATTGATTTTCTTCTTTCAATTGAAGACTGATTACAAATTCTGGTTGCTGATTATTTTTCAAGAGTCCTTAAAGGCAACGAAAGAATGACTTACAGTTGTGAGATTCTAGATCTAAAAGCAAAATGAAATATTACCTAGGTCACTTTCTTTGTTTTATTGGTAAGGAACTGAAGTGCAGACAGGTGGGTTGTTCAAGGTCATACCTAACAAGTGACAGAGCTGAGTCTTGGATTCAGCTCTCACAAGTCAGCTTTCACTTTCATTCTCTACTGGCGTGTGACCTTGGGTCTCGGGCCATGCCAGGCTGTTTGCTCATAGCTCCATCTCTGGTCCAGACACAACACCCCAGCCATCCTCCTCCAGATTCCCTTTCCAAAGTATAGAATGTCTTCATATAGACATACAGATTTCCCACAGACCCAGGATTCAGCAGCAACTCTGAAGTCTAGTTAAGGCACTGAGGACATATCTCACTCCACTCATTTTCACTTACAGGGCTTGGCCTTATTCCTTTAAAAATTGTGTTGAGCCTGATATCATCATTCCATTAATATTTCATTTCTACATAAATTGGGGGAAAATACATGGCAGAAAACTATCAAGAAGGGAAAAACGTCATGGAGAAGTACAAAGGGACAGAAACAAAATTAAGGATATGAGAAAATTCTAAACAACAGCCGTAAAGGAATGGGTAAATAGAACCAGCAACAGAGACTGGATATGTGGGTAGAATAAGGCAATCAGAAAGCCTAAAAAGAGATAAGGAACAAGCACAGCAAAGCGATAATAGTGTTAGTATTTGTTGAACAGTTGTGCTGTGTCAGGCCCAGTGCTTTGTGCTTTACTTGCAAAATCTCAGTTAAATTGCACAACTACTTGATGAAATACATTTTCTCTCTTATTTCCATCTTAAACTGTACAAGAGAAGCTTACGCAGGTTGGTAGGCCTGGCCATCTGACTGTCAATATAATGAAATTCTTCCACACCAGTGGTAAGCCTGCTACCCCCATCCTGCCCCTGCTTCCCTGCCCCACTTGCTGGTTGGGCCCACTTGGGGAATCCCTACGTGCAAATCCAGTGTGGGGAGCCCTGACGCCACAGGGCCCTTCAGCCTCTGCTCCTGGGTTCTGGCTGCCATCTGTTCAAGCAATTTTGGAACATTCTGATGGTCACCTTGGATTAGAAGAACATCTTCTCGCTTCTAAGTGGTGATCTAGGATTTGAACTCTGGGCAGATACATTACTAACAAAAATATAGGCCTGATGTTATAAGTTGATATATGTTATGGATATATGTTGTAGAGAACAATGGAAATGCTGAATTGATACATATATACATATATATATATATATATTGTATATATATTTTTTAAATAAACCTTTAAGATGGCCATTTGATGAGTGATGTAAAAATGAAAGGGTCAGAGAGGAGTCATGCAGGAATTAGAAAATGGGCAGCAACCAGTGAGAAAAAGGATTCCAGGGTCTTTCCAGTCCAGCAGTTTGCAACCTACATGGAGATGGGCAGGCTTCTCCTTTGTGCTCTCGGCAGCCTTGGGAGGATTTCGGAATTATTGTCTGTTCATACTATGTTGATGGCCCATGGCAGAGACCACGATACCTGAAAAAGGAGCAATTAAGGATAAAATGCAAATACAACGAGAGTTACGCTTAAATAAAGGAAGTAGCACTAAAAATTGGAGTTAGAAAATGTTAAGCCCTAGTTTGTTACAGCACCAAACAATTTACAGACTTCCCACCAGCCCTTAGATCTGTGTCTCTAAGTGCAAGAAATATATTAGGCAGAACTGATGATCAAAATCTATATACCATAATTTACAACCTGCTGGCTATGTTATGCCGAGTACATGTTAAACAAGGCATTCTTCAACCTAATTGCATGCAATTTCTCTCCGGGTCTAATTGTGTTATGAAAATACCTCATTCTATCTCACTCATGCACACCCAGATCATTTTGCTTTTCCCCTAAAGCACAGCAGTAAAACAAAACAAGCTGATGATTTTTTCATTTTGCTATGCACCCAGGAATCCCAAATGGAAGTATGGGGGATAGATAAGCTCTTTTTTCTGTTTTCCCCCAGGTCAGATGTTGGGATGGCTTCCTTGTTAATCAGGTTTGGGATTGCAAATAAAAGCAGACTTACACACAGAGATAAATGTCTAAGGCTGTGGTCCTCAACCAAGTGTGATTTTCCACCCCAGGGGACATTTGCCAATGTCTGATGACACTTTGGGTTGTTATAGCTCGGGGAGAGGTGCTACTGGTATGCAGTAGGTAGAAGCCAAGGTTACTGATAAATATCCTACAGTGTATAGTACAGCCCCACCCCACACCCCACCAAAGAAATTTTCTTCCCAAAATGTCAAGGTTGAGAAACCCTGGTCTAAGGTAATATTAAAGATCAATTAGTTAGACTCACCCATCACTATACATTTCATTCCCACTATGCCTGAAAAGTCACAGCTCTTTATTTAAAAATAACACTGCTTAGTGTGAAAGTGAAGATGTACTGTGTATCCTTCTCTATGGGAGCCATAGCTGACTTTGGTCTTTGCTGGATGAACTCTGTCCCTAGAGGTTATGGTTGTCTCTTCCACTTGGATGGGTGAAAATGATCAGTGCACAAACAAGGCTCTTGAGGCCAAGCCAGGACAAGGACAGCCTTTTCAAGTCCACCAGCAACAGAAAGAGGTCCTGTCAACAAAGTCCTTAGAGAGCATCCAGGAGAACAAGTCAATACCTCAAAATGAAAAGGGTAGGACAGTCAGAGACCAGTGGCAAAGCCAAGAGTCCCAAGCATGATCAGACCAGAATGGAATGAGGATAGCCAGCAGCAAGAAAAAACCGGGGATTGCTAGGACACATATATACTGATACTTATTTAGCTGTCCTATATTTATGTATAAAATACATTTATATGCAACATCTCTATATATTTATATGTAATATATATTCACATTCCATTACCTTTGTCCTTGTGTTCATTCAAGGCCAACCATTACCAAACTTTGAAGGCTTAGAATTATTCTGATTCGTTTGTTTATTTATGAAAGAAAAATGAAGTGTTCATGGTTCGTGTCTTTTCCTGTTGCTGCTGTCTGCATGGCTCTTGGACCTCTGCCCCCAACCCCCAGGCACCAGGAAGTGGTGAGGCTCTCAGGTTAAGACTTGCCTGGTGGCTGTGTTCTGGAACAGTGCTTGTCAAACTTAAATGTGAACGCAAATCACCTGAGGATGTCACTAAAATGAAGCTTCTGATTCGGTAGGTCTCCAGGGAGGTCTGTGATTCTGCATTTCCAGCAAACTCCCAGGGGGTGTGGAGACTGCTGTTCCATAGATCACAGTTTGAGAAGAAGCTTCTAGATCTTGATTTAAACTATGCTTTTTAACTTAGTAGGTTGGGGGTAAGGGGTGGAGGGTAAGAAAGTTTGGCAACAAGAAGGACTACTGTCAGAGTACTTCTCTCCTCTATTACCATTTTCATTCACCTTGACACCTTCTGCCAGAATAGAAGGAAGGGGTTTCTGGTTGACAGAATGCCTTTGAGATGTTATAGACTATTTTCAAAGCTAAAATATGACTCTTAACAAAGAAAAAATGAATAAGTGTTGAGATTTTATTTATCATTAACCAATGAGGGAACAAATAAGATGTTGCAAAAAGTTCAAAGGATAATTTAAACAACACACATGTACAAGGAATCAGGAATGCTGAAATACATATATATGTATTTCTCTCTTCAGGGAGAAAGCATTGCTTTGCTGATACCTCCACATTTGGCTTGTCCTAGTGTCAAAACTGGGAGCCTGTAAGTTCCCATTGTTGAAACCAACCCATTATATGGTATTTGTTTGAGCAACTGGGAAACTGAAACGTCTCCTAATCACACACTATCAAGCATCAATAACTAGATAACTTGATGAGTCTACCCTTTCTTTCCTGATCATGCAGTGGACAATGCCTACTCTATACCTCCATTTTCTCCACTCCCCAACTTCTCCCCCTCCACTCAGATGCTGTCCTTCTCATTCTCCTAAGCTTCTTCAAATTCTATCTTGGAAGACTTGCCTCAAATATCATCGCATCGGCTATGCTAACAATGATGAGCACTACCCTTAATCAACCCTTTAGCCCTTTACCTCACCATCCCATTTATCTTTGCAGCTGCTGTTGAGGATTGAACCATGTTCCCCACAAGTCATGCTCGATTCCTAACCCCTATCCTGTGTGTGTGTGTGTGTGAACTCATTTGTAAATAGGATCTTCGAAGATCCTTTTAAGATGAGGCCACATTATTTAATCAGGGTGGAACTTAGCCCAATAGGACAGGAGTCCTTAGAAGCGAAGGAAATTGGACATGGAAGTAGAAGGGACAGAAAGCTCCAAAAGAAACAAATTACCATGTGACGAAGGCAGAGACCAAGTGCCAGCAAGTTATTATTGGAATGCTAGAGACCCAGGAGAAAGCATGTCAATGCCTTTCTGTTGGACTTCTAGCCTCCAAAACTGGGGGAAAAAAATGAATTCTTGTTGTTTAAGGCAAGCAGTATGTGGTATTTGTTATGACAGAGCTGGTAAACTAAGACAACCCCCTCTAAAGTAATGTATTATTATTCTTGTTTTATAGACGAGGAAACAAAGGTGATGGAGTTTAACTATTTTTCTTAAAGTCACAAAGCTATTAAGGGATGGCAAATATTTCACTACCATGAAATAATATCTCCTTCCCTCCCTTTAATCTGTTTCACTGGGTCCACGCATTCATTTAGTTTATTACCATATGCTACATATAGCTCTTTGGCTCTTGGCTCACAAATTTATCGTTTTTACATTTCTTTTAAAATGCTTACCACCCCTGCCTTGCATCAAAGTCAACTATGTGTCTAATCCTCACTAGAAGACAGATTCCACGTCCTGAGCATTTCTATGTCCTGACTCAGGGTGGGCATTTACTGAATGCAATTGAATTATGAGCTTTAAAGGGCAATATAAGTACAAATAAAAATCAAGATACAGAAGTGCCATTATATTTTCTTTTGCACGTAATTCCTGGAAGAGTAACATGTAGGTATTCAATAATATTTCCTCCAAACATTATCTCCAAGAGGAATTGAAAAAAAAAACCTCAGAAATTCTAAAATGCAATCTGCAGGGAAATGCTTTTTAAAAAAACAATTTTCTTTTCTTAAAGTTGACACAGAGCTTTTAAGACAGGTGCAGCTACAGACAATGTGATCAAAATAACGACATGATGAATTTGGTCTTTTATTTAAACTTACCTATTGAGTTCTCTGGGCTTGTACTGGCTCAGAACACCCAGGGAACAAAAGTAATTCGACAAATTCAGTGAAAGTATGTGAACTTTAATCTGACTTTTCTTCAAAACTCGTTATCTATGTGTAAGTTAGTTTGATCTCGTAAATGAGGCAGCTGATGTGCAAGAAGGACTATAGTTCATGCCAGGCTTTAATCCCTGTCTCTTCAAGGAGACCTAGAATTTCTCCCAGTTTTATGAATTCTTAATCCTGAATCCTCACTTTTTAAGTTGAAATGATGTTGCCTACCTGTTGTGATTACTTAAGGAATTAAATGATGTTTTTATCTATTTTCACTTATGCACATGTCACAAGACTCACCTGTAATTAACCATCCCTGCAGTAAATGTTAATTCCATTCTGCCCCCAAGCTGTATCCAAGATTTGTATCCCCTGTAAGTGGGGGAGGTAAAATTGTCACCTGCAAAGAATTGCTAAGATAAATCAAGAGACACTGCTGCATTTATTAGTTAGACTATGGTCACATGTGTATTTAAGGAAATATTTCGTCAAGGTATGTGGAAGCCAAAGAGGGAAAGCTATTCCTCCTGAAGCTGTACATGAATGGTGAATCCAAGTAGCCAATTCATGTGCATAAATGTGGTGTACCTAAGCTTCTGAATGATTTAAACAAAGCTCTCTTGGTTCTGGGCTAAAAATTCCTAGTATGGTGGGAGAAGTTAATGACAGAATAATAAGGTATAATTCCAGATCGGGACACTATTTGCCATAAAAAGACATTTGCTCACTTCCTGCTGTCCACCAACAATAAGACTATAATTTGCTGCTTTTCTTTATTTCTCTCAGTCTGCCAGCTGACAAAGAAACCACTTGAAGCTTTGAGATAATGATAAAGAGATGGAATCAATATTTTCCAATTATATTTGTTTCATCTGTCATGCTCTAGGAATATGGAAGCACTTGAAAATATTTTTTCCTGACACTATTTAAAATCAAAAGAAATTTAGACAGTGGCTGGTGGGTCAAAGCTGAGGACTATATGAAAATGAAAATATACAGTCTGCTGTACATTTGCTGGATACAATTAGAACATACATAGGCTCTATACATTCCCCTAATTGTACCAAAAGGAAAATAGGGGAGATAGTTCCCAATATAAGGTATTATAAAGTGAGATGAATCTGTATCTTAAGTCAGTGTCATGAATATATGAATGCATTTGACTAGTATAACAATTCGTAAGCACTTTGTGTAGCACTGAGTTACCACCTGCTCAAGTCCACACCTGCCCCCGCAGCAGAAGAAATGGGAGTGGTGGCATACACACAACATTTGGCCCTGAGGCATCCTCTGTAATCTTATCTAAATCTGTTCTACTTCCAAGTCTCCCAAATATTAATATTGCAGCTTATTTTCTCACTCTCTTTTGTACATTACGCTTCAACCTGATTCACAGAAACATTTTCCCAACTATACCTATGGTCCATCCCAGCTACAATGATTTCCCAACTACACCAACTCTGGGATCCATCCCTAGTTATAATGATGAGTTGACCTCCAATAATCACCATTCAAGGGATACTTGTCCCTGGCCTCTTTTGGCTCTGGCACTGCCCCAAGAAGTTGCCAACAAAGATGATACACTCTTGAATCAGCCCGTTTGGGGAAGCAAAGTTGTGGCAGATATATTGACACATTTTCCAGATATACCTGACTCTTCATATATGGCCCAAATATGAGATGAAGTCTGTGTCTTGTAACATGTATTAAAGCCAAGGTCCATTTTAAGAATACAAATTCTTAAAAGTAGTAGTGTCTTAAATAATACTTTTGCGAATTTCTTTTACCTACTTCTCAGTCTTTGACTGCAAACATTTCCCTCTAAAAAGCAAATAAGGCAAACTCTAATAATGTGAAAATGTGTGTAGTTTCATTGGCCAGGCAAAAGGTAAAGGTGGAGAGGGGAAGACAAACTAGAGAAAGACACACAAAGAGAAAAATCCATTGCTTGCCTAATATGTGATATCAGTAACTGTTTATTTTGCCTAGTTTAATCCTAAGTATGTTGAAGGGGTAGGCATAAATATCTCTGTTTTCTAGATGAAAAATTAGGATTCAGTGTGGTTAACTAATTTCTCCTAAGTTCAGCATTCCAGAAATGGAGCCAGGATTTGAATTAGTCCCATCCAGCACTGTACTTGAGTTTATTGTAAACAGCTTGTAAGAACAGATTGATAAATCTTCAGGAATTTTGCAAGCAGTTGTTAAATGGTCGGTAGGTTGAAATCCACAAGAATAGTGGTATTCATACCATAGACATCAAGAATTGCTACAAATCAGGACTCGCCTCCTCTTTGCTAGCAGAGCACTTGTTTCATCTGACCTAAAAAGTCATGCATTTCCTACAATCTTGAGCAGCTCTTAATGGAAATACAGCTATGCAGAAACTCCACAGAACTTAATTCATTTTTTTTCTCTTTAATGAAAGGATTTGAATATCTTACTTTCAGAATTGTAAATACAGATATCAAATTTGATATATTTAAGATGTTTGGTTCATATGATTTCTGAGCTTGCCAGACTTTCTTCCAACAAAACGAAAATAAATGAGAGAAGCATCCCAAGAGATGGAAGCTTAAGAGAGCTTGGGCTGAAGAATTTTCAGTTTATTAGTATAGCAAATGAATTTTGCCTGATTGAAGCAAAGTATTCAGATTTTCCAGATTCTAAAATGTCATGGCAAAAAAATGCAGTTCTTTTTATTTAAATTTAGACTTTATTTTGTGCCTTCAATCAACCTCAGGCCAGCGTAGAAAGATTCTTATTACTGTTATTATTCTCTTCAAAAAAGTGAATGCCAAATGTTATTGCCATGAATTTGACACACAAAGTATTATATTGTTGTGCGTTTGTGAACAGACGTATGTATACACACACACACACATATATATATACGAAGATGCAAGTATTTGAGATCCATTTATGATTAATAATCCTAGTAGTTCAATGACTATCAACAATCCCCCATTGGATGTGTCATATTTCTTCTCAAAGTAAACACACTGATAAAGAGTGTTCTTTTTCTCTTGCCCAAACTTGTCAAATTTGTTTTTCCTTAAATCCCCTGGTTGGAAGAATAGTGTCTTCTGGTGTAAACAGGAGCCCTCTTCTACTCCTCCCCCTGTCTTCATCACCCTCTAGATCTAATCAGGTGTCTGCTGCTGCCCATATATCTTCAAAGTATTTGCAGATGTGTCATACTTCATTCTCAGTTTGGCCATTTACTCTTTTCTTAACGAATGTTTAGGAATGTATGCTATGCCTGCCTACTCTCCGAGATACTTGGGGCACAGGGAATTC
The DNA here is from genome assembly GCA_004026745.1 of Myrmecophaga tridactyla. Classification (NCBI taxonomy): domain Eukaryota; kingdom Metazoa; phylum Chordata; class Mammalia; order Pilosa; family Myrmecophagidae; genus Myrmecophaga; species Myrmecophaga tridactyla. The sequence continues at coordinate 58,850 of PVIY010004857.1, read as the reverse complement.
AACAGAAGTGCCCACTCTGTTGGAGCCTAAGATCTAACAGTAAGAATTGGACAAGACACTTAGTAATCAAGTAAATTGTTTACTATGGGAGAAGGTGGTAAAGTGCTATTGAAAAGAAAATGATAAATTAAGGCTGGGCATGGGGACACAAGAGTGCTGGGGTAGGTTGCAATTTAAATGTGGTATGAAAGTGACATTTGAGGAAAGGCTTGACAGAGATAATGGATTTATGGAGTTTACTATGCAGATACCTTGGGGAAGAACTTCCAGGCCAGAGCCAGAGCTGGTTCATAGGCCTAAGGCAGGAATGTCCTTGCCTGTTGGAGGACCAGCAAGAGAACCACTGTGTCTGAAACCCAGTGAGAGATGGGGAGAGTTGTAGAGGATAAAATGGAGAGGTCAGAAGACCAGACTACATAGGACTTTGTGGACTGTGTCTTTTAGTATGAGTGAAGTTGAAGCCGTTGGAAGGCATTGAGTCTAGCAGTGACATGAATAGATTCTAACTTTGATTTTGAAAGGATCGCTAGGATTGCTAACTTAAGAATAGCCTGCAGAGGGAAGAAAAATAGAAGAAGCAGAAAATAAAAATTAGGAGGCTGCAGTGGTAATGCAGGCAAGAGCCAAGGTGTCTTAGATTAGAGTAGGAGTAGGTAAGCAGTGTTTGGATTCTGGTTAAATTTAAGCCTTCATCCTTGCACTATTGCACATTGTTCCCAAACCATTTCCTCTCTCCTCTTCCAAACTCTCTCACATATCCTTCTTGACATTTTCTGGATGATCTACCCAAAACCACAGTTGTAATCCCATCTCATTTTTATTTTTATTTTTTTGCTTTATAGTGACCCCTGAAATGAAGACTAACCTCTTTAGGCTAGTACATAGAGTTCTACACCAAGGTGTCAACGAACCTGCTTGTGAGAAGGCCCCTTCACAAGAAATGCTCTCTCAGGCTGCTTTCTAGCCACAATAAACTATGGCTCCATTCCTTACCTAGTCTGTGTCTTTGGATGCCCCCAGGTCTCTCTTCATGCTGTCCTCTCCATGCCATGTGTACCTATTCCTCCCCAACTTCACCTTGAAAATTCCTACTTCTCCACACTCAAATGTTGTCAGCTCTTCTTCTGGTCAACCAGACATAGAAAGGGGCTCCCTCTTATTTTTCATGTAGTTATTTACATTTATATTGTCATTTCTAAATTTATATGGAAATACTCTTATTGTAATCACACATGTACTTGCCTTTTATCTCCACTGCAAACTGCACTCTCCTGAAGAGACAAAACATGCCCTGTTTATCTTCCCATATCCTGGTATAGGGTCTAACCTATTACTATGCACTCAATAAAAGATAATGAATCATCACAATACAGTTTTTCCCTGCTTTGGTCTCTATCCTATAGCGGTTACAAGGAGAGAGGGAGCTGATTGACCCCAAGTAACTCATAGACTAATAAGGAAGAGAATAGAAATGACTAAAACTGTTGAAAACTTTGGTCTAGAAATTTAGAAATTATTGTAGGTGGTCTAAAGGTAAGAGTTTAATAATCTGTTTGGGATATTGGGTCTCCCATGGGATATGATCAAATAACAGGCAAACCAAAACAACATATGAGAAAAGATAAGCTACTGTAAAGCAAAACGAAACAAAAATTGACTTTCAGGGTTAATACTGATACCTGCCCTACAAAAATTACTAAAGGGAGTTCTTCAGGTTGAAAGGAAAAGACAGGAAATAGTGGCTTAGAGTAGTATGAAGATAATGAAGATTATCAATACACTAAACCCATAATGCTGTATATACAACTCTACTCTTGAATTCCTATAAGAGTCAAAAAACAGCTGAAGAAGAAAAAGACATATTTCCTGATAGTGGAAAAGCAAAAAATATAAAGAGGTAAGGTGGGACAAAAAAACATAAAGAAAGAAATGGAAGCAGAGAGTGAGAGTATGTAAGCTATTGAAACTAAGTTCGTATCTTTTCAAATTAGTAGGTTATAGATGTGGACTGTGTAATATAAACTCTAGAGTAATCACAAAGAAAGTATTTTAAAAATATATACAGAAACAGAGATGACAAAGGGATCAGTCAGATAAATAATAGAAGATCAGCTATACAGGAAAGGAGGTTACAATAGAGGAAAAAAAACAAAGCAAAACTAAAAATATATACCCTATAAAAACCAAGGGACAAAACGTATGAAGTAAGTATTGCCTTTACACTAATAACACTAAATGTTAATGTATTAAACTCCCCAGTTAAAAGACAAAGTGGAAAAATGCATTAAAAAAAGCATGCTCCAACTATATATTGTTTCCAAGACACTCCCCTTAGACCCAATGACAAAAATAGGTTGAAAGTGAAAGATTAGAAAAAGATATTTCATGCAAATAGTAACCAAAAAGGAGCTGAGATAGCTATACTCATACTGGACAAAATAGAATTTAAGCCAAAAGCTGTTATAAAGGACAAAGAAGGACACTTTATATTAATGAAAGGGTCAATCAAGAAGAAATAACATTCATAAGAGTTTACACACTTAACCACAGTGCCCCAAAACATATAAGACAAGCACAAAAAAACTGAAGGGAGAAACAAATAACTCTACAATCACAGTTGGACACTTCAATACACCACTTTTATTAACAGAGAGAACATCTAGACAGAAGATCAATAAGAAAACAGAGAACTTGACTAATATGATAAATGAACTAGACCTAACAGTCGTATACAGAACGCTGCACCCCAAAGCAGCAGCATATACTTTCTTCTCGAGTTCTCATGGATCATTCTCTGGGACAGGCTATATGTTGGGTCCCAAAACAAGTCTCAATAAATTATAAAAGATTGAAATTATACAAAGAATCTTCTCTGCCCATAAAGGAATAAAGTTGGAGATCAATAACAGGTAAATATGTGGGGATAAATGAAAACAAGAGCACAGTATATTAGAACTTATGGGATGCAGTGAAGGCAGTGCTGAGCGGAAAATTTTTAACCTAAATGTCTACATTAAAAAGGAAGAAGGAGCTAAAAATCAACGATGTAACTGCACATATAGAGGACCCAGAAAAAGAACAGCAAACTAATCTCCAAACAAGTGGAAAGAAGTAACAAAGATTAGAGCAGACATAAATGAAATTGAGAATTAAAGAAAAACAACAAAGAGACTTAACAAAACCAAAAGTTGGTTCTTTGAAAAGATCAATAACATTGAGTTTTGTATGTTTCATGTACTTTGAGACACTCTTGTTTGGTGTACACATATTTAAATCCCTATGACTTCCTAGAGGACTAATTCTTTTATCATTATTAAGGTCCCAATTTCTCTCTAATAATTTCCTTTGCCCTTAATTAATAAAGCCACTCCTGTTTTGGATTAATGTTTGTATGGTATCTCTTTTGCCATTTTTTCCTTCAACCCGCCTATGTTGCTGAATTTGAAGTGAGTTTCTAATAAGCAGCTCATAGCTGGTAACGGTTTTCTATTTTTTTTTTTTTTGGCATGCTCTATGATGGGGGTCGCATTTCATTAAACCATTAATATTTAAGATAACTAACCATATGTGAGCCTTAAGTCTCTCATTTTATAATGCATTTTCTGTTACTTTTGATTCCTGTAATTCTCACCCTTATTTATTTTTTCTTGCCTTTCTATTGGTTACTTGATCAGATTTTATGATTCCATCATGATTTATTTATAGTGTTTTGGGTTGTATCTCTTTGCATAGTTTTCAGAGTGGTTACTCTAGGTATTACAATATACATATGTGATTTATATGTAATCACCCAGAGTGGTTACTCTGTGTATTACAATATACATATGTGATTTATAGCAATCTACTGGTATACTCCAAGTTAGAACCCAAACCAAACTATACCTAGGCATGTCATTCAAACTGCAGAAAACAAAGTCAAAGAAAATATTTTGAAAGAAATCAAAGGGAGAAACAAAAGTCTCCTTACCTTACAGAGGATCAGGATTAAAATTATACTGGATTTCTTATCATAAATCATGTAAATGAAAAGAGAGTGGAATAAAATGTATAAAGTGTTGAAAGTAAAACAAAAAACACTGGCTTAGAATTCTACAGCCAATGAAATTATTATCCCAAAATGAAGGAGAAATTACTTTCTCAGACAAACTAAAACAAATGGAATTAGAAGAAAAGCTGGAGGAATATGCTATAGGTCAGAAACTTGGATCAACATAAAGAACAGAAGAGCATTGGAGGAGGAATAAATAAAGGTAAAGTAAAATACTTTATTTTTATTATTCCTAATTGGTCTAAAAGATAACCGTTTACAGTAATAACAGTGACAATGTGTTGGATAATTAAAGCATATAGATAAGTGAAAGGAATAATAACAGTGGAATAAAGGATGGGAGAGAAGAATTGGGGGAAATGTGTTGTAAGGTATCCGCACATAACATAAGCAATATGCTGTTGTTTAAAAGTAAACTTTGATTAGTTAAAAATCTATATTGCAAACTCTAGGGCAGCCACTAAAACATTTTTAAAGAAAAGTCTATCTGATACTCTAAGAGGAGATCAAAGAGGCTCATAGAAAATACTGAATTGAAACCAAAGAAGGCAAATAATGAAGCGTAAAAAAAAAAAAAAGAAACCAAGAACAAATTTAATGAGTAGAAAACTGTCACAAACATGGTAATATTATTCCAACCATATCGATAATCACTTTAAATGTGCATGGTCTAAGTACACCAATGAAAAAAGACTTTCCAAATGGCTAAAGACACACGACCCAATCATAGGCTGTCTACAAGGAAACAAACTTTAAAGATAAAGGCTCATATAGGTTAAAAGTAAAGGGAATGGAGAAAGATGTATCATGTAACTCTAATCAAAAGAAAGCTGGAATAGCTGTATTTATTTATTTCAGGCACAGCAGACTTCACTACAACGAAAACTTGTATCAGGGAGAAGGAGGGACATCTATAAGGAAAAAAAGGGATCGTTTCCCCAAGATATAACAATGTTTAATGTGTACACACCTAACAACAGAATGTCAAAATGCATGAGAAAAAAAGAGATAGAACTGCAAGGAGAAGTAGAGAAATCTGCTATTATGGTTAGAGATTTCAACAATTTTTTTCAATAACTGATAGATCAGATAAGCAGAAAATTAGTAAAGATATACTTAACAGCACTATCAATCAAATTTAGCTGAATCTAGCAACAACAGATCACACACCTTCCTCTCAAGCTTGCATGGATCAGTCATCAAGGTAGACCACATTCTGGGCACAAAATACACCCTAACAAATTTAAAAGAATAAAAATCATACTAAGTATGTTTTCAGACCACAATGGCATTAAACTAGAAATTGATAGTATATGGAAAATACCCAAATATTTTGAAATTAAACAGCATGTATCCAAATAATACAAAAGTCAAAGGAGAAGCTTCAAGGGAAGTTTAAAAGTATTTTTAACTAAAGAAAGATGAAAGTACAAATGACCAAAATTTGGGGGATGCACTGAAAATTTTGCTAAGAGGGAAAGGCATGGGATTAAATGTATATGTTTAAAAAGAAAATCTAAAATCAGTATTCTGAGAAACTAGAGAAAGTATGGTTTAATGCTAAAACATGTAGAGCAAAAGAAATAATAAAATTAAAAGGAGAAATCAATAGAATTGAAGACAGGAAAACAAAAGAGGAAATCAGTGACGCCAAAAGCTGGTTCTTGAGAAGATCAATAATCTTATTTATGCTTAATGTGGACAGCTTTCCCCCAAACCTTCTATTTTCACTGTTTATGAGTCCTGTTGGTCTTATCCTTTGAGTAATACTCTGAAGATAGAGGGGTTAAAGATTAAATATGTGAATTCCTACTCTTTTCCTCTGAAGTTTTGTTAAGTGTCCTGTACCAGCGCTGACACGCTCTTGTTAGGATTGGCCCTTAACCTGTGTGGAATTATCTTGAAGCTATAGAGAGTTCTGCCAATTTCTAAAGCCTTTAAGCCATTGCTTCCATCAGAGCTTCAGCTCAGGCTGTTCTTTACTCATCTAAACTTTCTCCCCAGGAAGCAGACTGGCCTGTTGGTATGAGTTCATCCAGTAGGGAGAGGAACGTCACCCAAGTGACTCTTCCATAATCATCTTTCTCATATTCATCCTACCTTCCCCCCAATTTTATTCTTATTTGTTTTATCTTCTATAATCTGATTAAGTCATATGTATTGTCAGGAATAAATAGCTCCATGTATTTGTGACTTTCCTCCTACTGCTTCTCCGTAGCTAGAAGAAACCATAGTGGCCAACGTTCAAGGTTGACCTTACTTCCAGTGGGTCTTGGAGGTGGGGTGGAAGTTGGGAGCTTTTATTTTCATGGATATTTTTGGTTTCATCATCTAATCTCCAAACTGGAGCAGCAACAAGATTTTGTTCTCAGTACTGTGCTCAAATTTAGTGCATTTGTGGGTTGTAAAGTTTGAAACTATCTGGTATGGCCTGACATAGGCATGTGCATTCTCAGATCCCTTGTTTCCCTTTCAGTGGCCTGCCTCCATCAGTGTTTCTTTTCTCTGATTGTGATTATTGTATTTTTGCTGTATTTTAAAATCCTACTTAATGCAACAAATTTTAGGCCTGAATGGAAGCAAAGTTTTAGGGTTTGACTCCTTTCTAAACTCCTAACCCATTAGTTTGTGAATTGGATTAACATTATAAAATTTCATCTTTTTTTTGTGAGTCATGTAGGGCCTTCATCACTGAATCACAGAGAGATGGTGTGGGAAACTAATATTTTTTAAAAATAAATAATATACACCAGGTTCTAGAAATTTGGGAACTTTGCATCCATCATCTTATTTAATCTTGGCACAAATATATTTGGCAGGTATTCTTACTGCCATTTAAGGGACAAGAAACTAAAGGTTAAAAGAGGCTAACGAGGACATCCACCATCCATACAGCCAGTGGTCAAGGAATCAAACCCAGAGCTACATGACTTTATATGGTACTGTTTCTACCCACTAGAACCCTCTTCTTGATGTAAGAAGAAGACACTTGACTGGAATGAAGCTGGGAAACCATTCAGATCATATCTATTCAGGCCTTACTATCTCTGAACATAAAGAAATATAGTTTATGCACTCTATTCACTAGAGATCATTAAAGGATCATTCAATGTCAAAACAAAGTAGCTTTTGGGAAAATAATCCAAAATGAAAAGGAATGAAGAAGACAATTTCAATAATACTCTGGCTGGCAATTTAAGGAAAGAGTAATGAAGGGCAGTCCTTGAGGGAGTCACTAGAAGTTAGAGCTGACTGCCGTTAGTGCGGTCCCCATATTCAGAATAATAGCTGTGAGCAGTTTGCTATGTCAAGCACACATTGGCTTCAAGTATTCCTCCCTTGGTGAATGATGACAAAGATGATAGAGAAGGGCAGCTGGCAAAGTATAAAGTCAATGTGGCCAGGCAAAAGTTCAGCCTACATTGGGTAATTTTTCAGCCTGGCACTGGAATACTGTCACTTTTACAGCTCAGAGATCCTGAATCTTCTGTTTGGAGGAAGGGCTGGGCTTTGGCCACAGGAATTGCTATTAGTCCAGAGGATAATGTTAACTGAAGGAAGAATTTCCATCACTGCTCTTGTCAGGGGAAGCACTCTTTTCCAGCCACGCCCCTTGTCGGCTCTGGGTTTCAGGAGAGAATGTTCTGCATTAGTCACCAAGAGGAGTCAGTGCCTATGAACTCAGGTTATTTTCCCAGTTTAGGACCTAGGAGTAGAAATAAAGCCAAAGACTGCAGAATTAACCCTAATCCCAGAGTTTGCATGGTTGTTCATACAGAATTCACTGCTGACTCAATAGATAGACACCAACATTTTCCATAGGGCATGTGGTGGTGGTGGGAAATGAATCAAGCACTTCAAAAATCTTTGGAGCGTTTCTCCTCATCTACAGAATATCCATATATAAGTGATATGCTCCCAAACAAGTGTTTTAAATAATTTCAAAAAGTTTGATTCCATTGGACAGACATTTTGAAATGAAAAGTGCTTTTCTCTGGGTGATGAGATTGTGGACAATTTTGCTTCTACTTTTCATATGCAGTTTTCAAATTTTCTACAGTGATGTGGAATGTAGAATGATGAAAGAGGAGGGTGTATTGAGAGGAGAATACATTAACTTCCAGTCTCACCCCTCTTCACAATTCTATCTTGATGACTAATGGGCCAGAGCTAGATAACTGTTAGGTGTATTTTCCAGAGAACTTTTGGTCGACAAAACCCAAATTAAAATGTAAGTGCATATGCTGGAAGGGGGGATTTGCTCTTCAATTTTGATCGTAAGCAGGAAAACAAGGCCCTAAGCAAATGGGAGAGAATTTAATACCTGGGAAGAGTGGGGAAAACAACCCAGAGAGGGCATGTAGGAAACAGTGTTTGACTCACTTAGATGCTGAAACCTAGTATGACTCACCTAGATGACTCACCTAGATGCTGAAACCCGCAAGGCGCTGGGACTGGTTCTGGAATGGGAGTCTAACACAATTCTGGCCCAGAGACGGGAATCTACCAGCCTGAAGGGAGGCTAACTCCCAGGATGGCAGACCTGAGACTTACAAAGAGAGGGTGACATCAGGCAAGCGCTGAATCAACCTCGGCGAGTCTGTCTTCCTGTTGAGTGAAAGAATACCTGTCATCATTGTTTGAGCCAGTTTGAGGTTTGCTTTCTGTTATTTACTGTCCAAAGTGCTTTACTGTTTAAGTGCCAAAGCACACTTCCCCTTCTTCAGTTTTACCTAAGGCAAAATTTACTTTGCAATCCTGTTATACTAGTACCTTTGTGTGTGTGTGTGTAAAAAGTAAGGCATTGGTCCCCATATCTGGATAAATTGCTGCCCACTCGTTTAACATCTGTTATTCTTCAGTCTTACACATTCCCATTAAAGAATTCCACTTCTTGATTTCCTTAGGACAGTTTGCAATGAACATTGTAAAACATAATAACATTATTTCTTGCCTGGAGCTGAAATATGATGTATTTAAGCCACATAGTCGCATGGTAACTTATTTTGACTAATTGAGTCAAGTGAAATGGGAATTTTCATGTATTTGAGGGAATATGAGTCAATACTTCTCTGAAGGGAAAATCGCAGGCATACACACTAGCAATAAAGAGATGAACACACACATTTTTAAATGTTGAATTTTTAAATGAAGTACAGAAAATTACAGAGAAAAATGTAAAATTCACTTGTACACACAGATGAATAACTATTGATATTTTTTATTTAAAGTGTTTCACATTTTAAAATTAGCATGTTGAAGACAATGTTGAAGTTCATTCCTCCCTTGATCCATTTCTCTTTTCTTCCAAAAGCAATTATCATGAAGTACTGTTCTAAAAATATTTTAATACACATGCATGTCTGCATGGACAAACTATAGTATCACTTTGTTTCTCTTTTTCTTATTGATGCATAAAACTTCTTTTTATGGTCTGAATACTAATCCTCAGTCTGCTATATGTGTGCAAACAATTCTCACAGTTTGTAGCTGTCTTTTGATTATTTGAAGTTATCCTTCCTCCCTCCCTCCCTCTCTTCCTTCCTCTTTTTTCTTCCTCTTTATTTATCTCTTTCTTTCTATCTTTTCCTTTCAACTTGCTGAACTTACTTATCTTTTAATTTGGGGGGATAGATTCTTTTGGTCTTATCTAGGAAATCCTTTCTAACCCAAAATCACATAGACAATTTTTCACATTTTCTCATAAATTTTAGAGTATTTTATCTGGGACTGGTGTGCATGTATATGTGTGTGTGTGTGCGTTTTCCAAATGTCATTTTCAAAGTCTTTTCTTTTTTTTTTTGCATGGGCAGGCACTGGGAATCGAACCCGGGTGTCTGGCACGGCAGGCGAGAATTCTGTCACTGAGCCATCATTGCACCACCCTTTTAAAGTCTTTTAACTATGATTTCTGATATTACTGCATTGTGTTCAGAACATATAATGTATATGATACTGATTTTTGGTGTATCAAAATTTCCTCTCTGTCCTAAGATGTGGTCAGTATATTTTGTAAGTTACAAATGGACTTGAATATAGTTTCTATTTGTTGGTTAAGATATATGTAGGTATTTACATATAAGATAGTAAAATATATGTTATATAAAATATGCATATTTATATATTATATGTCTGTTAAATAATACACGTGTGTACTTATATATTACATATGCTTAATTTTTATCTGCACACAGACACATAAATATTCAAACAATTGTTAAAAGTATTGTCCGAATTTTCTATTGTCCTCATTTTTTTCTTCATCTATAAGTTTCTGAGAGGTATGAATTGAAATATCAGTTTGGGATTGTGGATCTGTCAATTTCAGCTTCTAATTCTGTAGGCGTTTATTCACTTCCTATTTCTACACTATATTTTTAGATGGATGATATTTCATGATTTCTAACTCTTTGGAGTTAACTGTTCATTTTATCTTAACATGTGTCCCTATTTATAATCTTTAATGCTCTTTACCTTAAATTCCATTTTCTCACAATAGTGCTGTATTCGCTTTCTGATGATTAGTGTTTGCTTAGTATATATTTTTTCTGCTACTGTATTTCCAACCTGTCCATATAACTTTGCTTTAAGTGTGCCTCTTGTCAGCCTTATTGATTTAATTCAGGTCTTAACCATTTTCCACATTATTATTTACAAGTATTTTGGTCCCACCTTGTTTTATGCCCCTCAAAAGTCATTATTATTTTTTTAAGTCAATCAATTCTAGTACAGGTTTAAAAAGTTATTTATTCATGATTGTATTGTGTGGACCACTCTCTCCTTCTACATTGAATTTCCTGCTTGCAAAGTATATTTTCTGGTATTCAGAAAGACTGCATTTCATTATCTAAAAATAGTGTTTTGCTCATCCTGTTGAAAAATGATGTTTTGCAGGTTTTGTAATTCTTAGTTGATAGTTATTGATCTTCAATTTTGTCTGCTGCATTGACCCACTGAACCGAAGTTGCGTCAGCATCCCTAGCAAGCAGTTTTGGATTTGCCTCAGCCCTATGGGTTTCATTAGTTCAGGGGTGTTTGTTTTAATTTTTTTTGGCTTGTGGTCACTGTACCACATGAGGAGCCTGAATTCAGAACTCACACCTACTTATGGTGTTGGCCTGCCAGATTCTTATTCCACCCTGGACCTTAGGGGGTTGGCAAGCTCCTTTACCCAGGACAGCCATCCTCGCCTTAGGAGTAGTGGGAACCCCCCACTCCCCCCACCCCAGATGCAGGCCCTGTTTTCCCACGAGTCTACAGCCTTCAGCCCCATGCACCATGGGCTTTACGCCTCTCCATTGCTTGTGCCTGGGCATCACTTTTTTTTTTTTTTGGTTGTGAACTTAGCTGCATGTTTAAATACAGCGTTTTATTTTTTTATTTTAGCTTTTCCACATACTTAAAATAGGAAAGGGGATTTCCCATGACAGCCCAGTCTGTCTAATTAACCACAATTCCCTTCAGCATCCTCTGTATTAGCCTGGAATTCTGCTAGAATGTGCCTCTAAATAGGGTAAATCTAAATAGCTGGGGTATGGGAGAGACCCTTACAACCCTGCCAACTGGACTTGTGACTTTGACCTTCATACTCACTGAGGAACAGGAACACGTGAAGGGCATCTCTGTTCACACCCAGTGTTCCTAAAGGAGACTCAAACCTTGGGCGGGGTGCTTGCCATGGCCAGGACTCTAGGTTACCACTAAGGACCTTAGCCCTGTCCTCCAGGCACTTCCCACCTCACCGTGTTGGAGTAACCACAACCTCATTCCTTCTTGCTTTGGGGACAACTCTACCTATGTGAGAGAATCCACACTTCCATGCATGGCATGCAAGAACCCTGATTTGCCCCTATCAGCCACTGAGAATGTGTGGTTTCCTGCAAACACCATGCTCTCTTATACCACGCCTTTCCACGTGTTAGTTTCTCCTCCATGTGCTACCCTTCCTCTCCTTTGTCTCCTTGAAAGTTTGCACACACAGGCAAAGACTGACTCTGGGGATCATCACATCCCTTAAGGCTTCCTGGTTTTCCTGTACTCACCCCTAGGAAGTGATTGACATCCCCTCCTCTCTATAGCACCTTTTAACCCTACTATTGAGCCCATTGGAATTTATGAAAATTTTCCTTCCTTCATAGCTGAACTGTAAGATTTTCAGGGAAGGGAATGTGCACTACTTGGTTTTCTGGCCCAGGCAGCTGTCGAGGTGCTCACTAAAGCTATGTGAAGTAACTAGGTCTCTGGGAGCAAAAACACTGACTTCCTTTTCACTATCCACCTGGCCAGCTTTTCAAATGCAACCCCTGGATCTCTGCCTCCATTGTAGGGCTGAAAGCAAGCCTTAACCTATCAGCTGATAGCCCCTGTCCAGTCCAAACCATTGCAGGATGCTTCCAGGGAGTATAGCCCATCAAGTGTTCATGGGTGTCTCAGCCTGAGCCTGGACTGCGTCTACTCCTGGGGCTTAGCCTTGTCTTCATATATCAGCAGGCTGGAGGAGTAGCCCAATATAAACTGGGATAAGAATGAGCAAACTCTTCTAAGTGGAAGAAGGAAATTGGCACAAAAAGCCTCATCTTTTCCCAAAGCACACATACACAGGTATTGACTTGATTCATTCTGTACATCTTTTTTTTATTTCCCTGGTATTTTCTGGAACTGTGTCTGCAGATGGAGAGGTAGCAGTGACCAAGGCTGTCTTGTTCTCCTGGATCATCTGGAGTCACCAGGGATATGTTAAACAGATGTAAATCTTATCCCCAGATCTCACAACTGTGATTAAAAACTATACCATGCAAACTTCAAAATTCAAAACAGAGCCCTCTGCTTGAATAGATTTCCTATAATCCAGAATTTCCCTTTGAACCTGCTATTATCTGTGCACCCCACTGACACCTTGAATCCAGACTCTGACCTCTGGAACTGTGAGAATAAATTCATTTTTTTAATCCACCAAATTTGTGGTAATTTTTTATGGAAGTCCTGGGAGACTAAGACAATTCCCAAAGTGGAAGAGACCAGGCAGTCCAAAACCGAGGCTCACTTATTGTCACCGTGCAGCCAAAACCTGGACCAACACCCATCACCAAGATCCCACTCTGGTTTCTCCGAGTTCAAAGGAGAAGCCCCTTCCCACCAGCATTCAGTCATCCGTTGAAGTGCAGCTTCTTATTTGGCCAAGATCTCATTTGTGACAGCTCTTTTTTCCCATTTAGACTCAGCTCCATGTTCTGGGACTGTCCCAATGGCCAGGTCAAGATCACAGGCTCTGTCTCACCAGGTGCCCTGAACCAGGGGCCCTGCTGTGAATCTAAACCCTTCTGGAGGGTCATGTGCACCCTCAAGGTGCCTCATTTCAATTCCTCCAAGTCTCAAGAAAGTGATCTGGGTCTTGAGCTCCTTGAGTCAGAAGGTCATAGTGATTCCTGCCACCTGTCGTCTCCCTACATCAATGGGTGACAGGAATCCCTTGCTCAGCACACTCTTGTCCCCGGAGGGTGAATGGATACTCATTGCATATTTATGAAACCAAATAACTCATCCAGTGGATTTTCTTAAAACAGAGGAATGAGGGATGAGGTCTCCAAATCTATGGGGTTTAAAGTAACACCTCTGCGGTTTAGAAAATGTACCACAGAGACCCCTGTAACTGGGCACAAGGACCGAATTTCATCAGAGAAGTCAGGGAGCCTGTCTCTAAGCAAGCGTCAGATATTCCCTGGTGACACCCCTGAGGACTTGGGAAGGAGATGAAGACTGTCCAGAGGACGTGCATTAGGGGTGTGTGTGTGTGTGTGTGTGTGTGCGTGCACACACAGGGCTGCACATTCATCCCTTCAACCAAATATTAACTGTGAGGACTTAAGCTCACAGGTGCTTACCAGTGGCTAAAGGAAAAATACATATCCCCAAGTGCATAATTAGAACTGGCCTCTGCCTGTATGAATTTAGTTAGTAATGGGAACATAGATGAGTTATTAAATATCGCAGGTATTATAATGAAAGCCTTCAGAGGATACAGTGTGAGGAATTGGAGAATTCAAAGGGAAAATGACATTCATTCAGGTATTCTCAATACAGGATTATATTGCCCCCAAGGGGGCAAAAATTGGTACCTGGTATGGAGGGTAGAGCACAAAAATGTTAAATATACAATGGACTGTGGCCCTCCAAAGGGCTGCAGGACATGAGCAGATAATATCTGTGGTAATAAAATTTCACAGAAGAATAGCTATTAGGGGCAAAATGTCTTTAGGGGGACAATAATGAATAAAAAGATTGGCAGCACTGCACTGGATGAATCTTTAAGGAGAGCTCTTCCTTCAGACGATGTGGAAGTGGGAGACAGAACTGCAGGAACACAGGCAACAAGCAGTGAAATGGTAAGCATTATGGGGCTGGGAGGGACAGAGGATTCTCCATGTGGATTAATATGACTGGGGAACTGAGTTCAAGGAGGCAGCAGCAGGAAAGAAACTTGGGTGGCAATTGGGCCCACTTCCACTCCAGAATTTCAGATCATCTGGAAGTGCTGTGTGTGATTCAAGACCAAGACACGTGCCTACAACAAGCACTGGCATTGCCTAGAAGTCCTCCTGCCAAGCCCTTCCCTTGGCTGTGACCTTTTTGACATTGATATCGGCTGGTCCAGGCCACTCCTGGCAAAAAGCATCCTGTTCTGTTGCAGTTAGTTCACAATGTTTCTTGTCTTTGGACCAAATTGTCTCCTTGTGCCTCTTCTGCAGGCATTGGCAGCAAACCTTAATACTTGGTTTGTCCAAGACATGGATGGTCTCAAATTAACCAGAATGGTTGGTCATCCTACTTAGGATGGAGGTTATGCCATTTCTACTTTCTTCAAGTGCAGTTCATTGGCAACCAAGCGTCTCTCCTCTCATGTCCAAGACTCCACTATTTAGGCAGTTGGCTCTGCTACCGTTTAGAGCCATTGTTTCCAGTCTCAGTTGTATTTTTTCATCACTTAGAGAACTTTTAAGAATTCTGCTATTTAGGCCATACCCTCCAACAATTAAATCAGAATCTCTGGGAGTAGAGATTCTCAGGTGACTCAATGTGCAGTCAAGGTGAAAAACACTGGCTTAGAATAATAGCAGTGTGTAACTATTAAGAATAAGGTAACCATCACTTTGAATTGATTATAATTGGAGGGATTATAGTTTTTCAACCTTGACGATTTAATGCGGGTATCTCGGCCTGTCAATATGTTGGAAATTTAAACCCATTAAATCAAGAGTGAAATTGATTTTCAAACTGAAATTAAATGTAGAAACACTTCTTTTGTACAATGCATCTGTCTCTGTTTCTTGTCTGCATACATTCCATTTTGGCAGATCAGAACAAAATAGAATGGGGCAGTTTGAATCACGTGAAGATCTCTGATTTAAGATCAACCAGAAACATTTTAAAACTGATGGTTCACTGCTGGTAGCAGTTGGTGGACCCCTCTGAAGCCCACGTGACTAATCTGAATTCATTCCTATCAATAGCTTTCCTGTGGTGTGGCTCAAGTCTTCCCAGGGTGCTGTCACCGTTGGGAAGGATCACCCCTTCCTCTGGATAGTTAGCATGCCCAGCGCTACTTGCTAACATGTGAAAGAAATAAAAAGGAATTAGTTTGCAGCTGAATTGCAGAGTCCCGCAAAAATGTAAGTTTTCAGAGCACAGCACCTCTGGAGGCATTAACTAGGCATTGCTACGTAGGCCCATTGAATACTCTTGGAAACTTCTCCAAAGTCAAGCTTGATAGTACTTTTGCTTTTATTATCTTCTGATTCCCTAAATCAAATAAAAAGGATGTGGCCTTAGCATCCTAGATCTGGAGATGTATCTGAACTGAAATTGAGTTTTTTGGTTTTTGTTTTTGGTGCATGGGCTGGGAAATATGAATTGAGTTTTGATTCAAAGGGTTTTTAAAAATATTTTTCTTAAGGATAAACTTTTACCAAGGAAACTTAAATGAACAAAAAATGGTTGAACTTTGTCTTCTTCAATGAAGAGAAAATGAATGACTTTGTTTTACTGGGGATACTATTTTGAAAACCTTCAACCATTGTATTAAATCCTCAAACACTCCTAATCTCATTGCCTCTGTTTTTATATTGAGATATAACATATATTCACATACCATATAATCATCCAAAATATATAATCAATGGTTCACAGAATCATCACAGAGCTGTGCATTCATCACAATAGATTTTTAAATCATTTTTACTACTTCAAAAAAATAAAAATAGAAGTGAACCAAAAACATCCTATACTGCCAGACTCCCCTAGTGTTTATTTATATTTTGTCTTTTTTTTTTCTTACTTATATGTCCATATACTGGATAAAGGGAGTGTCAGTCACAAGGTTTTCATTGTCATGTAAACACACTTTAAAAACACCGAAGTTATTCAATCATCTTCAAGAATCAAGGCTATTGAATTACAATTCAACAGTTTCAGGTATTTCCCTCTAGCTACTGCATACATCAAAAACTGAAAAAGGATATCTATATACCACATAAGAATAACCTCCAGATTGACCTCTCAGCTTTATTTGAAATCTCTCAGCCACTGAAACAATTTTGCTTCATTTCTCGTCCCTCTTTTGTTCCAGAAGACTTTCTCAATCCCACATTGCCAGGGCCTACCTCATCCTGGGAGTCATGTCCCACTTTGCCAGGGAAATTTACATCCCTGGGAATCATTTTCCACGTAGTGGGGAAGGGCAGTGAGTTCACCTGTGGAGTTGGCTTAGAGAGACAGGCCACATCTGAGCAGCAAAAGAGTTTCTCTAGGGGTGACAGGCATAATCATAAGTAGGCTTGGCTTCTCTTCTGCAGGGATAAGTTTCATAAGGGCAAGCCCCATGATCAAGGACCTGACCCATCAAATTGGCAGTCCCCAGTGCTTGCAAGAATATCAGGTCTCCCCATATGGGGAAGTTTAATATTGCCACCTTTTTCCCCAGTGCCTCAAGGAGACTCTGCAAATACTTTTTAATCTTCTGCCCAGATTACTCTGGGATGTATCAGGGCATCATACCAACCTGTACAAACCAACAAGTCTCACTTCATATTTAAGTTTCCATGTAATTATGGTGTTCAAATAAGCTGACCATACAAGTTAAATTAGATAGTGCACTATAGAAATGGAAATTTTGCACCAAATAAATATCTCTTCCATTGGTCTCACACAGAAGCTGAAGTTTTAAATGTAGTCAATATCATGCTTTCCCCTTTAGTCTGATTTACCTTAGTCCCAACCAGAACAGCTTCATTCATATCTCTAATTGAAGTCTGATTACTTTTTTCAATGTTTATAGCAGTTTCCAAATGGCGTAATGCTGACTTTCAGAGCTGCAATACTCTAGCTCAGAGTCTCAGATGTCACACAGATACATGAATTTCTAGGGAACAACTAGGTTAAACACAAAGAGCTCAGTATCTCAGAATTTAGAAATAACAGTTTCATCTCCACAAAAGATGTGACTGCTATAAGAGCTTACAATCTAGTTACCTTTACAATAGGCTGTCACTTGATAACCTATGCTCTCCAGTTCAGTTCTTAGAGTTTGCAGATTATAGTTAGTTCATGTTAGTGAGGCGTTATTATGTTTGTCTTTTCATTTCTGGCTTATTTCATTCAACATACTGTCCTCAAGTTTCATTCCCCTAGTTGCATGCCTCACGACCTCATTCCTTCTTGCAGCTGCTCTATATTCCATTGTATGTACACACCTCAGTTTGTCTTTCTGTTCATCAGTTGATGCAGCCTTAGGCCACCTCCATCCATTGGAAATTGTGAATACTGCTGTCATAAACACCAGTGTGCAAATGTCTATTCATGTCCCTGCTTTCAGTTCTTGCAAGTATATACCTGATAATAGGGTATCAGTTATATGCTTGCTGGATCATACGGCAATCTTATAGTTAGCTTCCTGTGGAGTCACCAGATGGGTCTGCTCCATTCTACTTCTCTACCAACAGCAAATAGGAAGCAGGACATCCCTCGATCCACATTTTCTCCACCATTTGTATCTTTCTGTTTAGTTTTTAAACAGATTTATTCACACACTATATAATCCATCCTAAGTAAACAATCAATGGTTCCCGGTATAATCACTGAGTTACACATTCACCACTATAATCTATAGGAGGACAGTCCCATTTCTTCTGCAAAGAAAGAGGAAGAAAAAGAAAAACAGAGAATAAAAAGTGAAAAATAAAATAAAAATTAAAATAAAACATAATGGAGAAACAGCGACATGAACACCAAGAACCCCACAGCCCCCACTTATGTCCCCTTTTACTGACGCCTAGCTTTGCTACATTGCCTTTGTTACATTTACTGGAAGCATGTTGCAATACTACTGTTAACTATCGATGCTAGTTTGCATCAATTGTGTTTTTTCCATACACCATCCATTTTTAACACCTTGCAATATTGACATTCATTTATTTATATTCATGTAAAAATGTTCTTAAATTTGCACATTTAATCACCATCATTATCCACTCTAGGTTTTGCTAAGTTATACAGTCCCAGTCTTTATCTTCTTTCTTTCCTTTTGATGGCATACATGCCCCTATCCTTCCTCTTTCAACCATACTCACACTTAGCTTTGTCCAGCAAACTTAAAATACTGTGCCACTTTATTAGTTAGGGTTCTCTAGAGAAACAGAATCAACAGGAAATATCCATAAATATAAAATTTATAAAAGAGTCTCATGTAACCATGGGAACGTAGAGTCCAAAATCTGTAGGGCAGGCTGTGAAGCTGACGATTCCGATGGAGGGTCTGGATGAACTCCACAAGAGAGGCTTGCAGTCCAAAGCAGGAAGAGAGCCTGTCTCTTCTGAATCCTCCTTAAAAGGCTTACAGTGATTAGATTAAGCATCACTCATGGCAGAAGACATTCCCCTTGGCTGATTACAAATAGAATCAGTTGTGAATGCAGCCAACATGATCCTGATTTAATACTGTGAAATGTCCTCATAGTAACAGACAGGCCAGTACTTGCCCAACCAGACAAACAGGTACCACCACTTGGCCAAGTTGACACATGGACCTAACCATGACAGCCACCATCAGATCGTATTGTGCTATTCATTTCAGGATATATATAATCAATCCTGATGAACACTCTGTACTCCTTCAGCCTCAAATACCCATTCTCTACTCTCTTTCTAGTTCCTGAAAACCTCTGTTCTTAACTTTAGCTGAGAGTTAAAGTTGGATTACATATGGAAAAAATACAATCATTAAGGTTAGTTCATATTAGTGAGACCATAATTTGTCCTTTTGTTTCTGGCTAAGATCACCAACATAATGGTCTCGAGATTCATCCACATTGTTGCATGTTTCACAAATTTATTCCCTTACTGCTACATAATATTCCATCATGACCACACACTTTTAAACAACCAGTGGATCAAGGAAGAAATTATAATAGAAATCACTAAAATTTCAAGGCAAATGAAAATGAAACACAACATATCAAAACTATAGGATGCAGCAAAGATGGTACTGAAAGGGAAATGTATTGCTCTAAAGGCCTATATAAAAAAGAAGAGTAGAAATCAGTAATTTACTGCAAACCTGGAGGAACTAAAGAAAGATTAGCAAACTAACTCCAAAGAAAACAAAATGAAAAAAATAAGAAAGATTAGAGCTGAAATAAATTAAATTGGGACCATGAAAATCATAGAGAGAATCAACAAAATCAGAAGTTGGTTCTTTGAGAAAATGAATAAAATCGATGTACTCTTGGCTAGGCTGAGAAAAGAAAGAGAGACAACGCAAATCAATACAATCAGAAATGGAGAGGGGACATAACCACTGACACCACAGAAATAAAGGAGATAATGAGCAACTTTATGCTAATAAACTAACAATGTTTTAGGTGAAATGAACAACTTCCTAGAAAAACATGAACAACTTCCTAGATAAGCATAAACAACCAATATTGACTTGAGAAGAAATAGACAGCCTCAACAAACCAATCACAAGTAATGAGATTGAATCAGTCATCAAGAAGCTCCTGAAAAGGAAAAGGCCAGGACCAAATGGCTTCATATGTGAATTCTACCAAGTATTCAAAAAAGAATTAGTATCAATCTTGCTCAAACTCTTCAAAAAAAATTGAAGGCAAGAGAAAGCTGCCTAACTTATTCTATGAAGCTAACATCACCCTAATACCAAAGCCAGAGAAGATACTACAAGAAAAGAAAATTATATCTTTAAGGAACAGAGAAGCAAAAATCCTCAACAAAATACTCACAAATCAAATCCAGCAGCACATTAAAGGAACTATACAACGTGAACAAATAGGATTTATTCCAGGTATGCAAGGCTGGTTCAACATAAGAAAATCAATTAATATGATATGCCGCATCAACAAATCAAAGCAGAAAACCACTTGATCATTTTGATTGATGCAGAAAAGGTATATGACAAAATTCAATATCCTTTCTTGATGAAAACACTTCAAAAGACAGGAAAAGAAGGGAACTTCCTTAATGTGATAAGAGAATATATGAAAACCCACAGCTAAAATCATACCCAATGGGGAAAAAACTGAAAGCTTTCCCTCTAAGATCAGAAACAAGACAAGGATTGTCTGTCATCATTGTTTTACAACATTGTGCTGGAAGTTCCAGCTAGATCAATTAGGAAAGAAAAATAAATAAAAGGCATCAAAATTGGAAAGGAAGAAGTAAAACTCTCACTGTTTGCAGATGACATGATAATATATGTCCAAAATCCCCAAAAATATATGTCAAAGCTATTAAAGCAAATAAATGAGTACAACAAAGTGACAGGGTACAAAATCAACACCCAAAAATCTGCCATGTTACTATACACTAGTAATGAACAGTCTGAGGAAGAGATCAAGAAAAAAAATCCATTTACAATAGCAACCAAAGGAATCAAATATATGGGAATAAATTTAACCAAGGCCACAAAAGACCTATATACAGAAAAGTACAAAAATTGCTAAAAGAAATTTTAAAAAAAGATCTTAAATAACAAAAAGACACACTGTGTTTATGGATTGGAAGACTAAATATAGGTAAGATGTCAATTCTACCCAAATTGATTCATAGATTCAATGCAATGCCAATTAAAATCTCAACAACTTACTTTGTAGAAATAGAAAAACCAATCATCGAATTTATTTGGAAGAAAAGAGTGCTACAAATAGCTAAAAGTATCTTGAGAAACAGGAGTGAAGTGGGAGCTCTCACTTTACCTGTCTTTAAAGAATATTACAAAGCTATAGTGTTCAAAACAGCATGGTACTGCATAAAGATAGATATTTTGATCAATGGAATTGAATCGAGAATTAAGCAATAGACCCTGATATTTACATTCAGTTGATTTTTGACACTCTGCCAAGTCTACTATAGGGACAGAATAGTATTTTCAACGAGTGATTTGGGAAAACTGAATATCCACATACAAAAGAATGTATCCCACACCTTATAGAAAAATTAACTCAAAATGGATCAAAGATCTAAACACAAGAGACAGGACCATAAAACTCATAGAACATATAGGGAAGCATCTTCAAGATCTGGTGGTAGAGGTGTTTCTTAGACCTTACCCCAAAGTACAAGCAATGAAAGAATAGATAGATAAATTAAACCTCCTCAAAATGAAAAAATTATATGCTTCAAAGGACTTTGTCAAGAAAGTGAAAACCAGAAAGAAAGGAAAAGACAGAAGAGGCTTACACATGCATTGTCATGGGTCAGAAATACCAAGGACCAAGGATCACCAGCAGCCAGCTGCAGAGAAAGCATCGCCTTGATGGCATCTTGATTTTGGACTTCTCCTAGCCTCAAAACTGTGCAAGCCAATAAATTTCCATTGTTTAAGCTAACCTATTGGATGGCATTTGCTTTAGCAGTTGGGAAACTAAAACAGATATAAAGGATGCAAAAGAGTTTTACTTCCACGGTAGCAACAAAAACACCTGGATGATAAAAATCACTGCTGTCTGGAGGACTATTAAAGAGCTGGGGGGTTAAAGGAAGCCTTGATGAATTCCAGAGACTGAGCACCTTCTGAGGCAAGAAGGAAGACACAGCAATTTCCAAACCTGGTGTCATAAGCCTGATATGCCTTAGCCAAAAAACAAACAAACAAATAAACACCCAAACATCCACCAACAGCCGAATAGTCATACAATGGAATATTATTCAGCAGTAAAAAATGGAGTACTGATGTGTGTGATGATATGGATGACTCTCAGGATCATTATGTTGAGTAAAGAATCCAGATGAAGAGCATATACCTAGTTATTCCATTTTCTGAAATTCAGGAATGGACACTCCTTTATGTTGATCAAAATCAGAATAGTTGTTGCCTATGCAACATAGGAATAGACTGCAAGGAGGATGAGGAAAAGTTCTGGAATGACAGAAATATTTTATATCTTGTTTAGGATGTTACTTGTACAAATGCATACATTTGTCAAACGGCATCAAAGCATACTTAAGATCTGTACATGTCATTGTGTGTCAATTTAACCTCAGTTAAATATACTCAGAAATATGTAAAAATATGTGCTTAATATTTGTGCATTTCACAATAATTCAATTATACCTCGATTTTAAAAAGATATTAAAATCCATTGTTGTTCCTTATATTTACAATGCCTTCTAAATTAATTGGAGGAACCTGTTTTTCATGATACCTGTGCAATTTTGTGAAATGCCCATTACATGCACTTATCAGACTTACCTGAACATACACATGCATACTTGCCTCCTTTCTGTGGTGACATCCATTCTGGATTTCTATCCTTTCCCTTTACTCAATGGACCTGAGTGATCCGGCCAGTGGCCCAGTCCCAGAAACAGATAGGGCAAAGGCTGCTGCGATGTGAAGTTCACATGTCAACTTAGCCACATTTTGGTGCCCAGTTATTTGGTCAAGTAAGCACTGGCCTGACTGTTACTATGAAGATATTTTGAGGGCATAAATTATCAGTCAGTTGATCGCATCTATGACTGATTACATCTACAATTTGTCTTCAACAATGAGAGAAGTCCCATCCAATCAGTTGAAGGCCTTAAAGGGAGAACTGATGATTTTTGGCAATCAGAAAAAGAATGTCTATCTCTACTTCAACCGGACAACTTCTCCTGGGAAATTCATCAGAACCTTTGTTGTAGGTTCAGATTGTAGACTTCCCAGTCCCCAAGGTCATATCAATTCCTATCATCAATTTCTCTCTCTCTGTCTCTCTGTCTTTATATATATATATATATATATATATATATATATATATATATATATATATATATATATATATATTCTTTTGGTTCTGTTTCTCTGGAGAAGCCTGACTCATATAGCTTCTCTCTGAGATATAGCAGGGTCTCTAACATACAACACTATATGCAGGCATTTCCGTTGGTGTACATGTCTACTCATGAGAACAACTCAGTATTAAAGGGTAGGTTCACTACTCTTTTCACTACTCTTCAATCTCAATTAAGTGTTGGCTTCCCCACAACACAGCTTCCTTAAGAGAGAGACAAGATTATTGTAAGCTCAGATAAACCAGTGAATCAGGGACATCCCCATGCTCTGTAAAAAAAACAAACTTTAAACCTGAAACACACAATGAAGTTAAGAATGCTGACTAGCAGTACTATATTCTCTGATTCTTCTCTGCTGCAGCACTCTGGAGCTAAGACTTCTGCAAAAAATAGCTTACAAATGCCATAAATCTCCTCTTAATCCAGTAACAAGAATGAACCTTGATTTCAGGGCCCCAAACAAAAGAAGAGTTCATGGAATTCCACATAGTCTGAAGTGTTTGAAAGAATAGTAGTCAGGCAGGAGGTGAGGAGACATTTGCTGGGAATGGTTTTCTTTTCCCCTCACTTGTTTGAGAGATTTTCCAGAAGTGACTCTTTTTCTTATGCCCTGAACATCCAGATGCACAAACATGAGCCCTTAGACTCCATGCTAAGCTTCAGATTGAAGTTGATCCACAGAAATGAAATGAGAGAAAAAGCACCAGAGCCACTGGACTACATCCATATCAGAGCCCTCTCCGTCTGAAGTTCCAATAACAACAGGACAAAAAGCCCATCATCTTCTTCTCTTTTTTAAAAATGCTTTTATTGTTAAATATAACATATATACAAAGAAAAGAAGGAAAAAGCAATTTTTTCAGGGTACACTTCAACAAGTAGTTACAGAACAGATTTCAAAGTTTGTTATGGGTTACCATTCCACTATTTCAGATTTTTCCTTCTAGCTGCTCCAAAACACTGGAGGCTAGAAGAAATTTTCTTCTCTTTTTTGGGAAAAATAACATTTATATAAAAAAAGCAACAAATTTCAAAGCACATCACAATAATTAGTTGTAGAACAGAATTCAGGGCTTGGCATAGGTTACAATTCCACAATTTTATGTTTTTACTTCTAGTTG
>PVIY010004857.1:0-34240 GCA_004026745.1 Myrmecophaga tridactyla | reverse complement strand
CTAGTTGATGTTCTGGAGAGGATGGCCCCTCTGCATTTCAGGACTTATCTGGTCCAGGGACCCATCTGGAGATTGTAGATTTCTGGAAAGTTACTCTAGTGCATGGAACCTTTGTAGAATCTTATATACTGCCCCAGGTGTCCTTTAGGATTGGGTGAAATGGTTTTGATTGGGGGTTGACAAGTTATGATAGGTAGTAGCCTCTCAAATCTATTTGAACTCTCTCAGCCACTGATACCTTATTTGTTACACTTTTCTCCTTTTTGGTCAGAATGGCCTGGTTGATCTCATGGTGCTAGGGCTGGGCTCATCCCTGGGAGTCATCTCCCACACTTCAGGGAGACTTTCATCCCTGGATGTCATGTCCCACGTAGGCGCGAAGGCCATGATTTCACTTGCAGAGTTGGGCTTAGAGATAGGCCACATCTGAGCACCAAAAGAAGTCTCCAGAAGCAACTCTTAGGCATATGGATAGGTAGGCTAAGCTCCTTAACTATAAAGATAAGCTTCACAAGAGCAAGCCTCAAGTTCAAGGGCTTGGCCTATTGATTTGGGTATCCCTAATGTTTGACACCGTATCAGTATCTCTGGTGGTAAAATTTAATAGTTCCATCCATATTTTTTCTCCCATCCCTCAAGGGACTTTGCCAATACTTTCTGATTATTTGCTTAATATACGCTGAGATGTATCCAGACATTACATTAAGCTACACAGGATAAAAGGCCCTCGTTCACATTCTGGGCGTTCCGTGTTTGGATTGTTTGAATGATCTATCCAGACAGCCCGAGTTAAATTATGTGCTACAGAAAATTTAGGCTCTGTACAAAATAAACCTTTCTTCCTTTGGTCTCAAAGAGTAGATGAGGTTCTAAAATATAGGCAATTCTTCCTTACCCCTGTGTTCTGAATTACCTTAATCCTGACCTGATCGGTTTCATTCTTAACTCTGATTATCAGGTTATACATATATAAAACAGCCTCTCAAAATCCAGAAATAATAATTACCACTCTGGACTAAATCTAACTGCTATAAGAGCTTACAATCTAGACCCGTGTTTTCTTACAAGTATTTTTCTAAATGAGACCATACAATAATTGCTCTTTTGTTTGTGGCCTATTTTGCCTCACCGAATGTCCCAACATTGCATTTAAAATGTTGCATGCCTCACAACTTCATTCTTTTTTGTAGCAGCACAGTATTTAATCATATGTATACACTATCATTTACCAATCTATGGCTCAGTCAGTACATCCTTCAGCCCCCTCCATTCACTGGGCATCATGTATAATGTCCAAAGTCAACAATCCATTAGCACTCTCAATTTTAGATAATTTCATTGTTCCCAAGAGAAAGAAAACCAATAAACACATCCTCACCCAGTAGAAAATATTAACCTCCCCTTAACTTTTATTCTTCTCAACCATTTCTTACCCCCGGTGTTACTGTGGTACTAAGATATTTTCCTGCTACACATATCTGGTAGCATGTAATAGCAGTTTTCCCCCTATATCATGAACTTATACACTTTTTTTTCAAGATTCATACCTTTGAAGTAGTTCATGCAAGAACTTATTTTTATTTGTAGTGTTATAATTGGTGGGACATATAGGTCTATACAACCCCTTTAAATCATGCTCATCTTCAATATGGTAATATTACTTATAGACCCACTAGTGAACTGCCTTCACTTCTATCTATTCCCTTACTTTGGAGTTCAACCTCATTAGCTAACTGTTCACTTATCTCCAGCTTCCATGTGTCTCTAGGTCTCCTATATTCCATATTATAAGCCTCTGATTTTACCTTTACAATGGTCATAAAAGTGGAATCATACAGTATCTATCCTTTTATATCTGGCTTATTCACTCAGCATTATGTCCTCCTGGCTCACCCATCTTGACTGTGGTTCAGGACGTCATTTTGTTGTACTGCTGCATAGCATTCTATCGTGTGCATGTATCACATTTTGTTAATCCACGCATCTGTTGATGGGCACTTGGATTGTTTCCATCTTTTGGTGATTGTGAATAGTGCTGCTATGAACATTGGTGTGTAAATGTCTGCTTGTGTTACTATTTTTAATTCTTCTGGGCATATACTGAGTAGTGGTATTGCCAGGTCATAGGGCAACTTCATATTTAGTTTCCTAAGGAACTGCCAAACTGTTTTCTATACTGGCTATACCATTATACATTCCCACCATCAGTGCATAAGTGTCCCAGTTTCTCCACATCCTCTTCACCTTTGTAGTTCCCTGTTTGTTAATAGCAGCCATTCTTATAGGTGTGAGGTGGTATCTCATTGTAGTCTTGATCTGCATTTCCTTTATAGCTAATGAATACGTGCATCTCTTCATGTGTCTTTTAGTCATCTATATTTGCTCTTCAGAAAAAATGCCTATTCATATCTTTAGCCTAGTTTGGGTTGTTTGTTCTTTTGTTGTTTAGCCCATAATTTGGTGTTTGTTCTTTTGTTGTTGAGTTGTGTGATTTCTTTATGTATACACTGATTTTTAAATTTATTATAACGCCACCATGGTGAAAACAGCATGGCACTGGCAGAAAGATAGAAGCATTGATCAATGGAATCAAATCAAGGGCACAGAAATAGACCACTAGATCTATGGTCAACTGATCTTATACAAGACTCCAAATCCACTGAACTGGGACAAAATAGTCTCTTCAATAAATGGGCATGGGAGAACTGGATATCAATAGCCAGAGGAATGAAAGAGGACCCTTACCTTACAGCCTATACAAAAACTAACTTAAGGGCGGGCCACGGTGGCTCAGCAGGCAAGAATGCTTGCCTGCCATGCCAGAGGACCCGGGTTCGATTCCTGGTGCCTGCCCATGTAAAAAAAAAAACTAACAAATGGATCAACAGCTAAATAACTTAAATGGATCAACAGTTAAATGTAAGAATGAATATCAGTGTTAATCCTCCCACTTCCTTCCTTTTTTTAGGATGTTTTTAGCTATACAGGGTCCCTTTCCCTTCCAGGTAAATTTGGTACCTAGCTATTCCAAGTCTTCAAAGTAGATTATAGGAATTTTGATTGGTACTGCATTGAACCTGCCAATTAATTTAGGTGGAATTGACATCTTAGCTATATTTAACCTTCCTATCCATGAGCAGGGAATGTCTTTCCACCTATTTAGATCTTCTTTGATTTCTTTTAGCAATGTTAAATAGTTTTCTGTATAAGTCCTTTACCTCCCTAGTTAAGCTCATTTCTAGTTACTTGATTCTTTTAGTTGCTATTTTGCATGGAATTTTTTTCCTTAATTGATTCCTCAGTTAGGTCACTGCTTATGTATAGAAACATTACTGATTTTGCATGTTAATTTTATATTCTGCCACCTTGCTGAATTTATATTTTAGCTTATGTAACTTTGTTGCAGTTTCTCAGTATTTTCCAAGTATAACATCATGTCATCTGCAAATAATGAAAAATGTACTTTTTCCTTTCCAATTTCAATGCCTTTTATATCTTTTTCCTGTCTGATTGCTCTAGCTAGAAGTTCTAGTACAATGCTGAATAATAATAATAGTAGCAGTAGACTGGCCTGTAGTTTTCCTTTTTTATAGCATCTTTATCCAATTTAGGTATTAAAGTAATGTTAGCGTCATAAAATGAGTCAGGCAATATTCCTTTTTCCTCAATTTTTTGGAAAAGTTTGAGCAGGATTGGTGTTAGTTCCTTTTGGAATGTTTGATAAAATTCCCCTTTGAAGCCATCTGGCCTTGGGCTTTTCTTTGTAGGAAGATTTCTGATGACTGATGAGGTCTCTTTACTTGTGATTGGTTTTTTGAGATCTTCTGTTTCTTCTTGAGTCAGTGTAGCTTGTCCGTGTGTTTCCAGGAATCTCCATTTCATCTAATTTGTCTAGTTTGTTGGTGCATAGTTGTTCATAGTATCCTCTTATGATTTCTTTTTTAATTTGCATATGGGCAGGAGGCACCAGGGATAGAACTCCAGAGCTCCAGCACGGCAGGTCGGAGCTCCGCCTGCTGAGCCACGGCAGCCGCCCCTTATGATTTCTTTTATTTCTTAAGTGTCCATGGTAATGACCACCCTCTTATTTCTGATTTTGTTTATCTGCATTCTCTCTCTTTTTTTCTTCATCAGCCTTTGTGAGTGGTCCTTCGATTTTATTGATTTTCTCAAAGAACCAACTTTTGGTTTTATTGATTCTTTCTATTGTTTTTTTTTTTGTTCTCCCATTCATTTAACTCTGCTTTAATCTTTGTTATTTCTCTTCTGTTTACTTTGGGGTTAGTTTGCTGATCTTTCTCAAGTTTCTCCAAGTGAGCAGTTAAGTCCTCAATTTTTTCTCTTTCTTCTTTTTCAATATTGGCATTTTGGCAATAATTTTCCCTCTCAGGACAGCCTTTGCTGCATCCCATAAGTTCTCGTATGTTTTATTCACATTTTCATTCATCTCCAGAGAGCTACCGATTTCTCTAGAATTTCTTCTCTGACCCACTGGTTGTTTAAGAGTATGTTATTTAATCTTCATATATTTGTGAAAATTCTCATTCTTTGGTAGTCATTGATTTTCAGCTTTATTACACTGTGATCAAAGAAAGTGCTTTGAATAATTTTAGTGTTTTTAAATTTATAAAGACCTGTTTTGTGCGCCAGCATATGATCTATCTTGGAGAATGTTCTATGAGCACTAGAGAAGACTGTATATCCTACTGTTTTGCAGAATAATGACCTACCTATATCTGTTAGGTCTAATTCATTTATGAAATTATTTAAGTTCTCTATTTCCTTGCTGCTCCTCTGTCTGATTGTTCTATCTATAGAGGAGAGTGGTGTATTGAAGGCTTCCACTATTATTGTTGAAATGTCTATTGCTCCCTTCAGTTTTGCAAGCGTTTGTCTCATGTACTTTGGAGCTCCTTGATTGGGAGCATAAGCATTTATGATTGTTATTTCTTCTTGGTGAATTGTCCATTTTATTAATATACAGTGTCTTTCTTTGTCTCTTATGATGCCTTTACATTTAAAGTCTATTTTGTCTGATATTAATATAGCTATACCTGCTGTGCTTTGGTTACAGCTTGCGTGGAACATTTTTTTCCATCTTTTCACTTGCAATCTATTTGTATCCTGATGTCTTCAGATGAGTCTCTTGTAAGCAGCACATAGCTGGATTGCATTTCTTAATCCATCCTGCCAATCTGTATCTTTTAATTGGTAAATTTAATCTGTTAACATTCAAAGTTATTATTGTGAAGTCATTTCTTGAATCCACCATCTTATCCTTTGGATTTTATTTGTCAGATCTATATTTTCTTTTCCTTCTTTCTCTTTTTATCCCTTAAGGTACCCTTACTGGTACTCTCCATTCCATTTTTTTCAGCTGGTAGAACTTCCTCTAGAATTTCTTATAGAGCTGGTATCTTGTTGAGAAATTCTTTCAGCATTGGTTCATCTGTGAGAATTTTAATCTCTCTCAGTTTTGAAGGACAATTTATCTGGGTACAGAATTCTTGGTTGGTAGTCCTTATCATGCAGGATCTTAAATATATCATACCACTCCCTTCTTGCCTCCATAATGCCACTTGAGTAGTCCAAACTTGGTCTTCTGTGGTTTTCCTTGTATGGAGTAGGTTGTTTTTCTCTTGCCACTTTCAGGATTTTCTGCTTCTCTTCAACATTAGAAAGACTGATCAAAATGTGTCTTGGGGAAGGCCTATTTGGATTTATTCTATTTGGGGTTTGTTGGACTTCTTTGATTTGCATATTTATGTCCTTTATAAGGGTTGGGAAGTTTCCCCCATTATATCCTCAACTGATCTTTCTAGCCCTTTACCCTTCTCTTCTCTTTCTGAGACATTGATGATTCTTGTTTGTGTGCTTTGTTTTGTACATCATTTCCCTGAAATTCAATTCAAAATTTTCCATCTTTTTTGCCGTTTGCTCTTTTGTGTGTTTGAAGTAATTTTCTCTGTCCTCTAGTTTACTTATTCTTTCTTCTGCTTCTTCAAATCTGCTGCTATGTGTCTCTAGTATATTTTTTGTTTGGTTTGAAGCATCTTTAATCTCTGTAATATCTTCTATTTTTCTATTTATTCTTTCAAATTCCTCTTTATACTCTTCTAGCACTTTCTTGATCTCCTTTATGTCATTAACCATTCCACTGCTTTTATTTCATAGAGTTTTATGAGCATCTTTGATTAGTTGTTCCAAAGTCTGTGTCTCCTCTGGTGTTTTAATTTGGTCACTAGGCTGGGCTATATCTGTCTACATCTTGATAGAGTGAGTGATCTCTTGCTTTCTAGGCATGTAAATATCTTGATAGAGTTATTTTGGAAGTTGATTTCCTCCAGTTGTCTAAAGTTTTGTATCTGTGGGATGGATGTGGAGCAGGGTGCAGGCCATGGGGTGGGGCACCACAGTGCAGTGACAGATTGCCTGACAGGTAAAGGTATGGGTTGGGGATGCTGATGTCTGTGAGCCTGGGGTGCAGTACGGGGTTGTGGAGGTGAAGAGTGGGGCTGTGGTGGTGGGGTACAACTCGTGCAGGCCTTAGAGCACAGGAGCAGGCTGCAGTGTGTGGGACACAGAGGCATGGTGCAAAGGGAGGAAAATGGGGGGTGGACTGTGCAGATGCATGGGGGTTGGTGTGCAGGCAGGATGTAGGTGGGCACCTGGAATGTGGGGGTCCATGGGTATCAAGGTATGGGATAGGTAGCACAGAGGTTGGGGCACAAGGAGGGCAGGGTACAGTTTGTCCTTGAGCAGGGGGAGGGGACAAGGGGGTCTTGGGTGCAGACGTGCGAGTTGTAGGAGCGGGGCACAGGTCGTGGGTTTATGGGGATGTAGGTTAGAGGCCAGTGATGTTGGGTGGGCGAGTCCCTGCACAGATGTGCAGGTGCGGGAGGGGGTTGGGGCAGGAGGACACAAGTGTGTGTGTGTAGGGGGGGGCTAGGTAACACAAATGCACAAATGGACACCTGCCAGGTGTGGGAGCAGGGTGCTTGTGCCGAGGGTGGGGTGCAGGGGTTAAGAGATATGTACACAGATGCATGGGCTCCTGGCCAGGAGGATGTGGCTGTTGGCAGTGTGGGGCTGGGAGTGGGGGGGGTCACAGATCCGGTGTGCATAGGTCTAGGGGACGGCGCCCTGGTGTGTGCGTGCTCAGAGCTCAGCGGCAGCCAGCAGGGTTGCACGTGTATGGGCTGGGGGCGGGTGTGGCCCAAATGTGCAGGTCAGTGTTTGCCCAGAGCTGGAACTCATGGCAGGAGTGTGTGCATGCCCGGCCTCCAATCTGGGAGGGCCGTATGCTGATTTGCATGTGCACAGAGCTCAGGGGGTCAGGGCAGGGGTGAGGGGCAGGGGTGCTTGGAGCACAGTGTGGGGGCCAGTTGACAGTGTTCAGGTGCATGGGGTGTGGGGGATGTCGCAGGGCATGCTTGAGGGTAGCACATTCAAGGAATGTGGCTTGGCTTACTTCTTAGTCCCCGTCTCCCTGTCCGTGCACTCCTGGGGGCTCCCAGCCTCTGTTTGGAAATGGGTGCACTAAGCTGCTTGCACCAGCTGGACGGTCTCTGGTTCTCTGAGTGTCAATTCTTCAGCTTTTGCGACCAGGGCTTCCCTATGTGGTACAGAAGAAACTCCCAGGTCCCTTACACCCTGGAATCACCCATTTTTTACAGCTAATTCTGAGTTGGATGTTTGCTTACCAGCTGCCAGTTACTACCTACTAGCATGTATTTGTTGAAATCAAATAGGGGCATTTTCCCCCAAATTGACAATTACCTTTTAGGGAAAGAAACCTCAGATTTATCACATAAAACTATTAAGATACTTTCATATATAGGTCCCATGGGAAGGTATTTTTAAACCAACATATTTAACAAGAATAACCTTGTGTTCAGAGCACATGCAAGAAAGAACATGAGAGTTACTTCCTAAGTAGCTTATATTCCATAAGGACTTGGCTGAGGAGGTTGCCAGAATATACCGAAAACTACATTGGTGGCATCTAATTTTAATGACAGTGTTCTTGGAAAACCCTTGTGTGTTACATAAACTGGTCATTCACTGACTGATGGAAATCACACTGTCTTCGAGCAACATATGTTCTTCCGAATCCTGCGAGGATGAGGATGGCAGAGGGTATCAGGAAAACCCATCAGTTTGCTGTACAAAGAAGCTATCCCAGGCACCCAACCGCAGGGCCCAGTTTCACAGCATGAGTTCACTTCCCTTAATCATACTTTATGCTCGGCAAAAATAACGTGGAGGAAGCATACATTATGTATTTAAGGATATACCATCTGTTTCCCTTCCCTGCCAAGAGAGGAATTCCTTATTCAAATGAAAGCCTCAGGTCATCTTAGGAAGCAGAAAGCTAAGATAAATGTCTTTCCTTTTCTTCCCTCCACACCCCCCCGACCCCAAAGCATATGTCTGAAATGTTTCCCATGGCCAATCAATGAAACAGGTGGATACACTTAACTCTCACACACAAGCCATTAACCAAATGCAAACCCTCAGTCTGGGATTCCTTAACTAACATAAAGGCAGTATATCTGAAGGAGCAATAGGAACAAAAGCTGGAGTTTGGAAATCCCAGCAAATAGACTATGGAATCCTGTAGGTCAAGAAGTGAATGTCATTCATCTCCCCATCTCCGAAGTCCAGCTCTGCCAGGCACGGGGCAGGCAGGGTAAATTTTTGTCAAATGCATAAATATACAAAGAACCAGATCTTTTCAGTAACATAATGTGTTAGGCCAGTGGTTTCCAATCCGGTTACACTTTTAAATCACTGAATGTGATTTACTGCTAAAGCATCAAAACACCTGGGCCCCTCCCCAGGACAATTAAATCAGAACCAAAAGCTCCCCAGGTGAGTCTGATGCATAGCTAGCTTCTCTTCATGCAAAATGTTTAAAAACTATGATTTTTGCAGCCTGTCTCCCTTCTAGCCCATAGTGTCCATACTAAGGAAAATTATTTTGAGTAAGATACAGAACCAATCCTCAATTCAAATTAAAATTTGATAATGACTATAGAAGTTTGAGGAATTATTTTGAACTTCAGGGATTTTTTCTTTAAATGGCTCCCATAAATCTAGATTTCAGCAAAACTCAGGAATGCTATGAAAAACAATTGATTCTCAACTCACTCAGAATTGACCAAACCTCAGGCAGAGGATATTTAATGAAAATAATTGATTTTAAAGGATTTCCAGACCAAGAATGCTGACTCTTGTATACTTCGTAGCCCTTTAAATTATTGATTTTCATCTATCTTGAAAACTACTCTTTTAAATAAGACTTAGGAGAGCAAATGCTGGTCCATTCCATGATTATAAACATTCATATCAACAAGGTCACCTTGTCCTTTTCCCTGAAAATAAAACACGACTCCTGGTATTCCAGGCTGTGCTCACTCTAAGCCACACCTATGAAACAGAATCTGCATTTTTCACAAGATCCCCCAGTGATGTGGACACAGAGGTCAGACTCCTCCCCATCTCATGATGATCACGGCTATGATTCTGAGCATACATGATCACGGCTATGATTCTGAGCAAAAGAGGAATTGTGGCCGTGTGAATCGCTTGGAGCACAGCAAAAGATTTACTTTTAAATAGGGGCCCTTAAAACAAGAAATCTTTGCTTTAGATCATTTGCCTTAAGAACCAGGCTTTCTGGCAGAGCTTACAGTCCTTAAAATATTTCAAGACCCTTTTTGGAGAAAAAACCATCTTTTTTCCATTTTGCCTTTGGATCACAAGTGACTACCCCATGTCCTGTTGTGTGAAGGTCTAGGGTTGACATGTAGAATTGGCACACAGGCCTACGCTGTCATCGGGTCATGGCTGACAGTCACTCTTGCTGTGAAATGAGTGGAAAGAAGAAGGCCACTTTCCACCTCTGGGGAGAAAGACAAATGAAGGTGCAGGTAGAACTGACAAGGCTTTGCCTGGAAACACTTTGCCCTTTTTTCTACAGTATGGACTCAGCTCCTTTAAACAACTATAAATTTCTAAGATTAGCAATACATCAGCTAACCAATCTATTCTGCCCTTCCCATCCTTCAAAACTCATTTTACAAGAGAAATCAGAATAGTCCCTTTGGCACTCACAATTTCCCAACCCATCCCCTAAAATCCATCACACAATAATTTTTAACAGCTCTCCAACTCTCTCAAACTGTATTCTTTATTCAGCTGTAGAATATCACCTGCCAAAGCGGTATTAATTCTTAGGGTTTTGTAAGAGTGAATTGCTTTGAGATATGGATATGAACCTAATATTAGGGTATAACTATTAAGAAATTTCTATGTTCCAAATAGAATATAAATTCCTTTTTAAACCCTTCACTGCTGAGCTTACTTGGGTTTTAATTAGTTGTTTCTGAGTATATAGCTGTCCAGGTATTTGGGAGAGAACTCCATCAGCAGTGCTACATGGAGCAGAGAAAAAATTTGACCAAATACACTGAAATCTGCTATACACAGATGCCCCTTCACTCACAAAAAGATAAAATCTTTGTGTTAAGTCAAAACCTCTATAATTAGAATGTTTCTGCTGGAATGTCAGTCAAAGCATTCTGTCATTTTCTTTCCATGTGAGTATTTGGGGAGGACTAAATGATATAATGTATGCCAAGTTCCTAGCATAGTTCCAGGCATACAGTAGGGGGTCAACACATGTTGACCCCCCACTCTCTTCTCAAACTGAGGATGAAGGCGAACTTCAGGCATTCGAAAGGAACTTGAAAGAAAGAAGGATTGCCATAGTTGGATAAGTTGGAGAGTGAGGAGTTTCCATACTGAGACAAAAATAAGCAAGTCTGCAGACATATGGAAATGAGCAAAGACCAGTGAGAAGTATCACGTGGCTGAATGTTGATATATTTACAAATATTGTGAGAAATGACCCCACTGAGGCAGGCTGGATGTAATTTGCAAAGAAAATGTATCTTACTGAAGCATTCCTGAATTGTAAATATCAAAATTATGCAGGGTGGGCAACAGTGGCTCAGTGGCAGAGTTCTCACCAGCCATGCCAGAGATCTGGGTTCATTTCCTGGTGCCGGCCCATATGAGAAAATAAAACCACTATATAATAAGGCGATCAATATATATTTTTTTGCATTCTAACAATTTATGGAATATCTCAAGTCATTTTCTTCCTCTGTGCTATGGACACTTGAATTTGGAGATTTCTATTTGCCTATAAAAGTGGAGAACCACTGTTTAGGGTTCAGTGAGTCTACTCTGCAGCAGGGCAAAAACAGCATCTTCAGGTCACCTTTCCAAATGTTTGGGATCTGAAAACCTTCAGCAGTGATCAACATTTCATCACAAGGCTGTTTTTTCACAGACCTTGCTACTAGTGGGGTTATTTGATAGAACATTATGGAACTGAACCTAAGACAAGCAAAGTGTTTAATAATTATTTTCTTTTTCATAGACTTGATTCCTGTCCTGTCCAGTCATCCTATTATCAGTTGGCTGACTATCCTTGAATAATTCTTGTAAAAAAACTCTCAACCTCCTTTGGGAAAAAAAAGGATTATATCTCTACTTCATATGAATACTGAGAGGATAATATTAGAGGAAATATATGAAAGGGCCAAACCCCAATCTCTGGCCACAGAGGGTAGGTAGACTGCAAAAGCTAGTTGGCTCACTGGGCTTATTACCTGTGCTTTGCAGGTTCAGGCAAAGGTGCTTCTCTTGGATCTACTATAGAAACTCGCACAGTTTTACTTTAAGGATTCTATCAAGATATACAAGTTTTCTCTCTGTTTTTTGGTGATGTTAACTTTATAAATCCATTCTGCCCAACCCAACACAGAGAAAGAAAATGAGGTGAAAATGAGCAAACTTATACAAACATCCCCTCATTCTGTGGACATCTATTTTCTCATATGTAGAATGGGGAGTTTAATTAAGAGACTGCTCAAATGCTTGTCCAGCTCACATTTGCTGAACTACTTTTTTTGTGATGAATCAGATATGAATATGGAACCAAAAAACTGTATTCATGTTCCCTTTTCTGCCTCGGTATATAGGTATTTTTGTAATTACTTTGTCATTGATGCAGATATTCTAACAAAATGCCTTTTCTATTGGTGTCCCTGGAACTCAAGGTTCTGGGATGATTTTTTTCAGGAACTTTGTATAGTTTTTTTTTAAAATTGATGAGGTCAATTTGCTTTGTGTAATTCTCCTTCTGTTAAGATGACAACAATCACTTCTTATTACTATCAGTGTCCCTACCTATAACGGTCCCCTCCCTCTACTTAATCTTATTTTTAATCTACAATGGTTTTAAAAGTTGCAAAACACAGGTTGTTAGAAACATGTGAAGAGCAACTGTTTTAGGAGGAAGAGACCAGAATTGTCCTGGGTAGAGTGCACAGTCCCTGGTCTCCGCAGAACATTTTTGAGTCAGCCCAGAGGCTTATTTTCATTCCTAGGGGCTCAGATTAAATTAGACTAACAGATGGTAAAATTCCTGCTTGATGAGGTATTGTTGCAAAATTGTTGGTTCCACTGTTGTTTGTTTTCTGTTTGTTTATTTTGTAATTGCAGTTCCTCCTCCCTCAGAACTAGACTGTGAACACAAGGACAGGGCCTCTGCATCCATCACATCTTTCTCTCTAGTATCCAGCATAGAGACTGCAGCCATCTGTTCTTTCATTAGTCATTTATTTATTCAACATTTTGGAGAGTCTGCTATATGCCAGGCACTAGGCTAGATATGGAGATACAGGAATCAAGGACAGCCTCATACCCTGACCTCAAACTGCTGAATTTAGGATTGTGGATAAGAAAATCAGCAACTGTAATGAAATGGACTGAGTGTCCTGGTCAAGACATGATCAAAGGCGCTGGGAACTCAGAGGGGCCTCTGCTGATATTTTGCCAAAGGAGTCTCGCCTCTTGTATTAGAAGTAGGTGGTTTCTAGGAACACAATGCCAGAGAAAATATTCCAGGCAAATGAGCATCAAATGGAAAGGCAGGAAAACATCAGGGAATGAGACTGGCCCAATTGGGAGCTGCAATTCTAAGTTGATATTGCTAGGGTATAAATCAGCAATGTGCTGGGCCCTGAAATAAAAAGCTCTGATTTGTACTGTTTGCTGATATCCATGGTGTGACTCCTTCCACCTTATTGATGTCTTCCTACCAATGGTTACACAACCACCCTGCAAAATTCCAAAAGATTCAACAATCACCTCTCCACCAACTCCAGCGGATTGAAAATGTATCAGTCTCTCCACTGAGCATCAACATTGCCCCAAACTTGCTATCCTACTTTCTTTGGAATGTCCAATGACCTATCTGGTGCATACTCCTGTTTCAAATGTACTCTCTCAACTTTTCCTCTACTCCACAAAACCCCACAAAGAAGTAACTCAGCTACCTTCCTTGTTTTCTCCAAACAACACACTCATAATACTTGTAAGTATAGAAATTTGTATTGATTATTTGGGGTGCATATTGCAGAAAAGAAAATGGGCTAGGACTGGATATCTAACCTTGCTCTTTACAAGTCTGCCATCTTCCATGATGAAAACGTTGGGCACATTTTCTTCTAGTCTCTAGCCACCCTTTGCCCAGCTTTCTCCCCACATCTTTCCTGGTTCCCTCTGCTTAGCTTCCCCAAAAAACTCCACCTACCCCCCCTTAACTAAATAAAGCATTTTACCTCCCTATGTTTTATGTACCTGATGACCTACATTTGCATACTCAGAATCTCAGATGTGACTTTTGCTAAACTAGAGTTTTCTGTTTTCTGTTTTCGTTGGGTCTCACTCTCTAGTAAGACAGAAGAAGCAAAGATTTTGAAAACGGAATCTTCCCTTTCTCTACGAGTCTCTGTATACAAATGATTTTTTTTAAAAAAAAGCAGTTTCCCACTAATAAAAATGATTCCATCTTTCAGAAGCTGCTACAATCTATTTTACTTACAAATAATGATTTCTTAATCTCTGCTACAGTGGTAAGCTTGATCCTGCTAAAACTACAAAGAAGGAATCATTAAATGAGAGAACTAACAGGTATGTAAGCTAACAGACTTTGATGAACGTTTGTTAAATGCATTATCTGTTGTTAGATTTCTAGAGAGTAAAAGTCCCCAAAGTAGTGATCAATTAGCTTCTTCGATGGCCTAACAAAATCAATTATTGCTCTGGTACTAGTAGAATGGAATGGTTTCTCCATAGACTTTTCATACTTAGTCAACCCAAAGAGTAAAATGAATTCCAAACAAAACTAAAGGTATGACTGGGGAGTTTCCTGGAACGTGTAGCTCAGCACCTGGCATTAGCTCCTGGTGATATTCATGGAGCTATCTGGAGAAGAAACTTAGAGATTGGGCCTGATATACCTTAGGGACCCTTCAGCCATGTCAGATGTTCACACACCTAGGAGCAAGTATGTGCATGTGTATTTTCACACACTCACTCACACACACTTGCAGAGCACCTTGAAAAACAGCACCAGGTTCTCAAAACACGCTTTGCTTGGCTGCTGGAGCCTTCTAAGAGAGCCAGGACTCAAGTCAGATCAGATGGCTTTCCCGTCAGCCAGAGAAGCAATCCCTTCTAAATTAAATGCCAGGTGTGAAACAGGTTTTCTTCTTCATGCTCCTCTACTGTGAATAAACAGAAATTCCTGTGCATGTGTGAGATAATCCATACATAATTCATTCCAGGGCTTCATTTTCCAGATGTGCAGCCACTAGCGACTCTTGGATCTCCTGCAGATCTGTGTTGCTTCAAGACACAATATTCCGTCTTGAGATTCTGGCTCCACCTCTGGCTCCAGACCCCAGCTCCCCTGACTCCCCTCACAGCCTCCATCGTTGGCCTTGCCTTCCCCTGGCCCTGCCGTCAGGGTCCCCCTGTGCGTTGCTGTCTGGGATCCTCTGCTCTTTAGCTTATGTTGACTTTTCAGACTTCACTTTTTATACTTCAAAGTTTAAGTTGAATTTACCTTTATAAAGTAAACACTCCTGCTCAGTGTGGAGGATTTATGGTTTCCTGTTGCTTGCCTGTGGAAAGCCTCTCCTAAGATTGAGAAGGAACTTCTGGAGTTTTTAAGATTAACATTATGTTTTTTTTTATTGTGATGACAGGAGCTATAGAAATGTTCCCCCTCCCAGCCTGCCCCCCACCTCCCCTCCCCACCACCCTCTACCCTACTTTTTTGGCCTATTATGTGCCAGGTATGTGCTGAAGGCTTTCTGGGTTTAAAGCAGAACCCCAGTACTCCTTTCTGTGTGATTTTAGAAAGGCTACCTAACCTCTCTGTGTTTCTTTTTTCTTCACCTGTGAAGTTGGGAGGTGTTCTAGTTTGAAAGTTGCCAGAATGTGATATACCAGAAACGGAACAGCCCTTAAAAAGTAGGAATTTATTAAGTTGCACGTTTATAGTTCTAAGGGCATGAAAATGTCCAAATTAAAGCATGTCTGTAAAAATGTCCAAATGAAGGCACCAACAAGAGGTTACTTCACTCAAGAAAGGCCAGTGAAGTTCAGGGTTTCCCTCTCAACTGGAAAGTCACATGGTGAACATGGTGACATCTGCTAGCTTTCTCTCCAGGCTTCTTGTTGCATGAAGGTCCTTATTCCTTCTTCATCTCCAAAGGTCTCTGGCTGCGTGGGCTTTCTCACTCTTTTAAAGGATTCCAGTAAACTAATCAAGACCCACCTGAAATAGGGGGAGCCACATCTCCCTCTAATCAAAGGTTAATACCCCAATTGGGTGTGTCACATCTCTGTGGAGATACTATAGTCAAGTTTCCAGCCTACAGTATTGAATAGGGATTAAAAGAAATGGCTGCATTCACGAGATGGATCAGGATTAAAACATGGCTTTTCTAGGGCACATAATCCTTTCAAACTGGCACAGGAGGGTGGTTATCTCAGTCAAAAGAATACATGTAAAATGTTGAGAACAATGCCTGACACATAGTAAATGCTTAATAAATGTTCTCTATTGCTATTTTATCCTATTTAATCTACGCTGAAGATCATTGCTTTTATTCTTCCTTTTAGAAAAAAGAACACTGATGCTTGGACTAGCTGCATGCCTAAAACAAGTGGCTCATGGAACTCAGCTAAATTCATAGACAGTGCACTCAAACTGAAACTCCATTTCTTTTATGCTAGTCTGCACTAATACCCCTCTCTCTGATTTCAACTTTTGTAAATCATCCTTGAAATCCTGGATTATTTCCAAGTCAGCAAGTAAAATGACAACAACAAATATAATCATCTTCGGAGAATAAAATTTACCACTACAACATCTTTCTCATCAGGATGAGTGTGTTGGTATTCTAATGTCTTGACAACTTAAGTGATATTTTGTTAGTTTTGATGAAATATTGCCATACGTTTCCAAAGCTAGGTCAATCTTGGCAAAATTAAATTGTCAACCTGGCTACCTTGGTCATCATTGCATCTCATAGCACAGGTCCTATTTTAAAGGTACATTAGTCTAGTATAGTTTTGTTCAGTTCATCCTATTGATGAGATGAATAGAAGTCAATTTGGCATTATTCCCTCTATGGCCCTTTCTAATCTCCAACCTCCCTTCCTGGTAAGGGCCAACGATGACCTTTGGCCAAATCACTTAGGTCAGATTTACCCTTTAGTTTTCTGATAATCAATCCATGGAAAGACTTTGCTTACAGATTGTCTGCAGAAAACCCATGGGGTCACTTACCATCTCTCCTCCTCAGACTGGTTGTTTCACAGAGCTTCTCAGGGCCCACAGCACTGCGCAGAGTGCTGAATTCTACATAAATAGGACCTATCAGCAGCACTTAACTTCTTGCAAAAAAATAATAATAATAACAATTCACACAAATCTCTGAAAATTCCAACAATCCTACAAAGTTTAGTGTATCCCCATTTTACTAATGAGTAAAGAGAGGTTTGGAGACAGTCAGTATACTGCAAATCAGCCACAGCTACATGAGGCAAGTGCAGCCAGCCTGGAGTCCCTTCCACCCCCTCTCTTCACAAGAGTATGACCCACTGAGGTCATGAGATCAGCCCTGGAAAGAGACTCTCAGAGGCCAGCTGCCTCGCTGCCGTTCAAAGCTTAACCTTCCCAATGCCTCAAATCCCTAACCAACCCCAAACCATTGCACAATCTTATTCAAAGTTGATTTTGATGTGCAGCTATTGAAATCTTAAAACAGTATTTTCCTCAATGATTCAATGCGGGTATTATTCTCATCTTGGAAAATGGGGTCACAACCCAGGAGGGGCTGAATGATGGACAGAGGTAAAACAAGGTAAGCAGAGGCAGAGCTAGGATTCCTACAAGGGACTCTTGGGGACTGAAGCCCAGACTGTCTTCACTCATGCTCGGGAATCCTTCTTTCCTCCAAGATGCCCCAGCCACTTGTCCACTTGCATTCCTGGTCTCCCTCAGGGGCTCCACCCTGCCTGGCAATCACCTCTTCTGCATCCGCTGACCAGCCTGGCAGTGCTAACCGGAAGTTAGAGACATGTCCTGCACCAGCTTTTCTAATTGCTACCCAGCTTTTCCAAACTTCACCTCTTCTCTGAGACTGTGAGAGGTTTTTTTATTCTCTTTTTTTTATCTGCTGCCCTCTAGACCATGGGCTTCTCTGTCTCATTTTTGCTTCTCTGGGGTCTGGCATAATTTTAGCACCCAATAACTTTGGTTGAACGAAGGATACTAGGCGGGCAGATTGAGGGGGAAAAAAATGCCTCTTTGGTTCCAGGCTGTAAGGCATGATCACTAGGGAGGCCATCTGCCAAAGGTGCCACAGCCTGCCCTCTCCTCGTGCATGCCACCATCCCCACACCCGCTGGCCTAACGTATCCGTAACGTCCTCACAACTTCAGGGCAGTATTAGACAGGCAAGACTTTGTCTCAAACTTGAATTTCTATTCTCTGCCAAGGAAAAGACATTTGTGACAACTTTTTTTTTTCTTTTTTATTTCTGCTCTGCTCTATTACAAATAGTAAAAGTTTGGGACAGATAAGAGTGGACTTTAGAGACAACTCAGTCTATTGTGTGTGATGTTCAATCTGTACCAATTGTCTTGCTAACACAATTGAAAAGGAATTTTAGTATCTTCACATGAATGTTCTTGAGTATCACGGATGTTCTAAAACACCCAGTGACGAGCGGACGTCCTCCACATCCACCACACCAGGCTTCTCACCAGAGGGCAGAACCAAAGTCATCAGCTTTTGGTCCACTTTTTACAGTGCATCTGCCTTTTGCTGGTTTGAGAAGATTCCCCAGCTAACACTGCAGG
Organism: Myrmecophaga tridactyla; assembly: GCA_004026745.1. NCBI lineage: Eukaryota > Metazoa > Chordata > Mammalia > Pilosa > Myrmecophagidae > Myrmecophaga > Myrmecophaga tridactyla. The sequence goes on along the minus strand of PVIY010004857.1, from coordinate 15,940 downwards.
TGAAAGATTTACTTTGGAACGACAGCGTCTTACAGGGAAGAATTTCTTCCCTCTATCCACTTATGCATATGTCTGCACCTTTGCCATGACCTCCTGGAACTTGCTTAATCATGCCTCCAGGCAGGTTCTCTTTAACTCAAATAGGGCTCATTCGTGGCCTCAATATTAACATTGCCCTCAACACAAAATTTTAAGGGGAGAAAACCTAAGAAAGTAGACAAGAGAGGTGACAAGATACCTCACTTGTCACTGAACCTAGCTGACTTCTTGTTGAAAAGGTGGCCCTGGAGGAAAATTTTGGTAGAAATTCATAGCCTGTCATCAAAGTGAACGTAAATCATTTTTGATTAATTTGGAGAGCTGAGAAGACACATTGACTATTGATTCCAATTAGCTTTGGGATCTAAATTAATTGTTTTTTAACTTGAAAATTCCTCAGCTAATGGTTAGAAGGGAGCAAGAGCAATGTTTTGAACTCATAGGATGGAATCACTGCTGTAGCTCAGAAGATCCTCCTTATCTGATTTTGCAAGTGTTTTTCTGACTGCCAACTTGGTCAATGTTATTCCTTCAAGAAGTACAAAAGGTTCAGGGAAGCAGGTCATCTTGAAGCAACAGTCTCAGCCCAAAGCTAGCATTCTAATCCATTTAGAATTTAGTGGATTTTGCAATTTATAGAAAATTCTCACATGAGTCTTGTGATCATGGCAGCTAGACGTTTACGTAGAATCCATTCTTACTTCCCTGGCTCTGAAGTAAGGGAGAAGGATCAAGGTATATGGTCTTGAGAGTGGTATCCTTCATTGTCCCCTTGGTTCTAGATGTGAGATTTTCCCCATCCTTGAAGCCCCTGATTTCTTATTCAGCTACTCCTTAAATCCAATGACCTTCACATCTACCTCCGAGAATCTCCTCCAAAGGATCTTATTTATGGTTTGCAAGCACAATCATCTCTTCTTTGGTGCTTACAAGCTGGGGTAGTTTCCATTTCTTTGTTGTCAAGATAATACATTGACACCAGGTATAGAAAATAATCGGATATTGATGCACCACTTGCAAACACTTACTTTGGTTGAGGGGAAAATGGACTTTTCTAGAAATTCTAAGGCTGACATTTTTAAATCAAAAGGTAAGCTTACAAAACTGGAACAAAAGATTTTATATCTCTAAATAAATAGATGAATTGAATTAATTAATAAGAAAGTAAATAAGTAAGTAGATAAGTAAGTAATTAAAATCTGAAGAATGAGATGTCAGAGAAATTCCTGCAACATGGGGGGAAAGACTTCATGGAGCTCAAGGGAAGAACCAAGATTTGGAGAAAGAGAGATTGGGTTCCAAAGTCAGTGCTCTGGCTTCGCCTTTAGAATTCAAGAGCAGCAGTCAAGGGCCTTGTTTCTTTGTGGGTAGGCTGTGAATGGAGACAAGGAGACTTCCAGAGAAAGCACAATATCACCTCCAATAGTGTGGCTTTAGTGGAAACCTGAAGATGGCCAAAGGAATTTCTTGCATCTGTGGGCCAGAGGCAACAAAACAGGGGCCTGCTTGCTTCATGATAGACCAGAGGGACGCTAAGAAAATCACCCAACAGCAAAGCAGCTTATGGACTGGAAGGAGCTGGGATGGGATGAGGAGACCACAGAGCGTGGGAAGCTTGCAGTCAGAGGCAGCAGCAACATCTGTCATTAGCAGTTGTTACCTACACGTCACCCAGCCATGCAATAGCAGATATGGCCAGGGTAGAGGATAAAGGCCTGAAACAAAGTGGGGATAAAATGCCTGAATTCAAGGCCAGAATGATCAAATGTCTCTTTTCTGAAAAGGGAGGGCAGGAAAACAGTCAGAAGAAACCTGGGAAGATCAAATATTTATTAAAAGTGGCCCAAAATAGAACTAGACAGTGGCTGCGTTCACAGCATTTTTAATTTTCTGAAGAATCAGCAAGTCAGAATAAACTAGAATGGGATAAAACAAGTTGTCTTGCTCAGGGTTAGATAAGCTGAGGCTCAGGGGGAGGCTGAGTCCACAGAGAGGAGGATTTTCTGGGCAGGCCAGGATGCTTAGCCATCAGGACCTCACTTCTCCAGGCCCCACCAAAGCCCTCTGCCTCCTATTGTGCTTATAACTTTTGTGTTCTTTTTTTCTTAGGGACTGCCTCACAAAATCAGGATATGCCTCTGAGCTCTGAGACATAAAAATTACAGAAAGTTATTTTTTTTAATATCTGAGTTTTGGTGTGTGAACTGGGACTCCCACTTCCTGTCTATATAAGCACCATTGAGTTAAGAATTTTGAGTTTGTCTCCGGTACTATTCCAAAGGCTTCATTAAATCAGACACTGATATTTGTCTATGTACCCCCTGTGCCTATACAGTGCACACTCTTAGGATGTGGTAGAAGCCCACGTGAATTCCAAATGAGCTTGCAGGAAAGAGAACCTCCTTGGGCAGAGAAGACAAGATTGGCTTCTTGGAAGAGAAAGGATTAAGTTGGCTTTGATACTGGCATTCAGATACTGAGAAGCAGCATAAAACACGCCAGGTGTAAGTACTAATAAATTCAAGGAGCGTCATGGATAGTGTAAACCAACTGGCCACCACGGAAGATTCAAAAAGCCAAAGCACTAAACTCTATATCAATAGGTTCTAAATAAATGCCGTCTAATGATGATAAGGTTTGCTGCTAATGTTGCATCATATTCTGGGGCTTCATGTAGCAAAAATGAAATTGAGCCATAGAGTGGCCCATAGTGTTTAGAATCTTTAAGACCCACTTCAATAGAGACTTAAGATAATACAACCGAGAAGCCTTATAATTCCTCTCGATGCTGTCTTTATGTGGCCCACCCAGCTTTCAAGAAAATTATTCAATAATTTTCCCTGAGAAAGCAAAATTAAAACATAAATGAAGAAATACCTCGAAAACTTTTTCACAAGTCGATTTTGTTTTACTGAGGACAAAAATTTCAATTCATCCAGTAGCCAATATTGAGGTGACAGGTTTATGGTTTCCTTCCAAATTATAAAATAGCTGAAACTTAAAAGGATATTTAATATATCCATATATCAAAATGTTTAATTTTGCTGTCAGACAGCCTTGCTGGGGGCATCCAGCAGCATGTACGAGAGGATTCCTCACTCCTGTATAACTGACCAGGGAAGGAAATCAAGACTCTGCAGGCGCATTCACAAACTAACTGCATGGTTAGGCCCTGCCAGGGACTTCACCCAAATGCAGAGCCCAGCGGTCCCCAGCAGCACAATTTTCTTTACTGGTTCCTGTCATCTAAGGAAACAAAAATAAAATGGAAGGACTGTCCTTTAGACAAATGTTCTCTAACTGGTGCAGGGACAGAGCCTACTGCTCCAACTCATTCACTTACCTGAGCTCACAATTCAGTGCTGCATAAATCCTGGGAGATTTCAAAGGCATCACTCATGCACCACAGTACAGTGTGTTTCAGGAAATTGCAGTTGATCCTGAGATAGGAAAATGTTGCCAGCGGTGTAAATAGAGAAAAGTATGTGTGAATGTGTACTTGAAGTCTACATGCCATATCTAAGATGCATGCAAGACTTTCCCTCAAAGAGATTCAACACAATTATTTTTATACTGTTGAACTAAAAAGAGAGCCTTTACCCTGTTTCCAACACTATTAACCATTTTACATGCCACTGTGAGGAAAAACAAAAACAACACTTTGTGCTCTGAAATGAGCCAAAAATAAGGGGGTCAACCTGACTGGCTCTGGACTCAAAATAATGAACCCTTGAATATATCCCATTAACTTGCACTTAAACATCACATTAAAAAAGTTGATGGTTTTTCCACAATGAATAGACATATAAATTTAATAATGTTGGCATTTTAACTTTTTTTTCCTTTCAGTACTTGTTATTTTTCTTTTCTTTTAATTTGGTGAGGGAGGATTTCAACCTTTCCAAAGTCTTAATTCTTTTGCATATGCTGAAAAGGAATTTTGATGTTTCTGTTTTCTTTTTATAGTTATTCCCATAGGTTCCCATAGAGTTTTCTTTTTATAATTATTCCCATAGAGATGAAGTCTACCTGTGTCTAACTAATAATAATTTATCCTCTTTCCTATCAGAATGTAATTAGGAACATCTAATATGTCAATATAAGCGAATGCCAAACATCATTTAATCAGGTATGGCATGCTCATTTATATGGAATAAGAAATATACTTCATCTGTGAAAATTTTATCTCCAAAGTCCTCCCAGCTCCATGCTTATGAAATACTATCCTTACAGGTGGTAAGGGATGTCATTTCCTAGTATGCCAGGAAATCTTACAAATATAGGGATCCCAGAGAAAGAGGGCATTCAAAAGCTACAGGGAATACGGGTGCAACCCAGCAGAGGTAAATGAGATGGCCTTTGGCGTCTAATTTCAATAGAGCTGATAAGGACAGTAAAATACCCCAGAAATTAAAAAATAAACTACAAACCCAGGGCCTTTTGAAGACCTCCAGAAAAAAAAATATTTTTAAACCTTAATATCAAGTGACCCTACTTTTGTTAATGATACAAAAATACAGTATTTGAGTATTGATTAAGATTTCTTGTTTAAACACATGCAAATAAATTACTTTAAAAAACACACCATCAGGGGTGGGTGCCACGGTGCTCAGAGGCAGAATTTTCGCCTGTCATGCCGAAGACCCGGGTTCAATTCCTGGTGCCTGCCCATGTAAGAAACAAACAAACAAACAGACAAACACAATCAAATTAAGATACAGACTCAGAACATTCTGAAGCTATTTACGTGGTCAATTTCATATCCTGATGGCAGGAAATTGGCTACAAGAAGAGATTGTAGAAACAAGAGGTGATAACTTGTACTGCTTCTGATATGACTGTTTCATAAATTTCAGTAAGAAAAAATAATAATACTTGCTAACTGAGATAAGAGTCACCCTGACTTGATCTGTGCCCCAAATAATAAAGCCTGGACCATTTCTTGAAACTGTGAACTCCTTTTCAAAAGCATATTCATTTCTGATGATTGCCCTGCTATTGTCTGAAGATATGTCTTGAGGTTTGTGATTATGATAATCACGTGAGCAAGCTGCTGCTTTTTGCCTTCAACAGGGAAATGTAAACTTGGAAATCTTGGTGCTTTTGCTTTATTCCTTTAGATTTCTTATTGCATTTTTATTTAGGTGAACCAATTCTGAAGACTGACTCCCTTGCTCTCATTTTCTTCTTACATATTTCAGATGCTGCATTTTCCTTTGATGATATGCAATTATAAATAAAGTATTTCCTATATTACTATCTAAATGGGATCCCACTAATTATCTACTGTCTATTATACTTACCTAAAATAACTTCAGATTAGACTTTTATTTTCATAATGGAAAAACCTTTATTCCTCTAATTTAAAAATTCATGCATTTGCATTTTTTAATTAGAGAACAAAGAATTAGAAAGAAAAAAATTCTATACTCCAGTGACCAGAAAAATATCACACACACAAAAATCCATATTCATATACATTTATATATGTCACACAGAATTTCACTGTAATAGTTTTACTGTAATTTACTATAATAAATCAGGCAATTCTCAACCTGAAATTTTGTTCTCACTCTATTATTTTATTAAAATAAATTTCCAGAAATAGAATTACTGAGTCTGATAGTATTCGTGGAATTAATACTTGAATTATTAATTGAAACACTTGAAATTTGGACTGTCCCACGTTAAGATTGTATCAATTTATACAACTTGTGAAGCACTTTTTTTTTTACCTAATCTTCACCATTTGAGTATTAGCAACCTGATTAATTTTTCCCAGTAGTATGGACTTTGTCTAAATAAATTAATTATGACTAGAACTTTGTAGGGCTAGTATTTGACTGAACTGGAGAAAACAAAAAACATTTATGGTTTTATTTATATGGCTGTATTGAAATTTAAGAAAAAATAAGTTTTCATGCATTGACTGGCAGTGTCAACAATCAAAAATCTTGACTGTTAGCTATGCAAGACTTCAACATTCACGCATATTTATAGAAATTCCAACATGTTTATTAAAATGTTTTACGTACAAATAAGTGCTTTAAGACACTGTGATGATCATTCAAGGACATGATTGTACTTTGGAAATAGAAGTTTAAATCTAAAGCACATGTGTGAATTTTCCAGTTATTCTTTTCACTGCACTTAGGGTTACTTGAGTTTTAGCTCTAACATGTATTTGACCATAAATACACTGCATGCGTGCATGTGTAAATATACAAATCACAGTTATGGCAATGCCAAATAGATCCTGAATTCTGAATCTCTAGGGCTTTAGCTGTGTAGTTGGAGTCCTTATTTGTGCTAAAGGTCATGTGAGTTATGGGTTTGAGTAATAAATATTAACTCGATTTCCTGGCTGCCTCTCTCGCCCTAAAGACCTGTAGATACCTGGAGAACACAGGGGCAGCCCGCGGCTCCAGGATTTCAGCAGGGCACGCGCGGTGCTACCTCACCCCTCGCTGACATGCACACATCTCCTGAAAGTGACCCAGACGTGGCAAGTGGGGCTGGGTGGGGTGCACGAGCCGCACAAGCAAGGGGTACACTTTGTGGGGGTGTCTCAAAGTATCAGGAGGGGCCAGTGAATTCCCTCGCTGCGCTACCCAAACGACCATGAGACACCAGAAAACTGGTTGGTTTTCTTCCTCTGAGGTTCTTTCTTACGTGGGAAGGCACAGGATGGTCTCTGTTGGCCTTTTCTCCAAGCCTCTGGGTTCCAACAACTTTCCCCGTGGTGACTTCGTGTTCACACATTTTATGAAATCCGGCTCTAATGAAAAAACAGGACAGTGTGACAGCAGAGGGGGTAAGGCCAAGTGTGCAGGGCGTGTCATTCAGCTCCTCACTAAGGCATCAGCAGGGTCCGCGCTGTAGAGTGGCGGTGTGTGCCAGCAGGCACTCTGGGACAAGCAGGGAAGGATGAAGGCTGCCCGGTATCCCGTCTACCTACTGCTACTTGGATATTTTCCAAAATCCCCTCGGTGGTTTCCTAAAAATGCTAATTAAGTCACACATTGAAAGGAATTAAGAATCCCAGAGATACCAGCCTTGAGCTAAGAAGCTATTTCAGAGCAGTCACACACAACTAACAGATGCTTCATGCTGATTAACCAACAGAAAAATAAATAAATCCTGACAACTGAGGAGCAAAAATGCTGCAACTTTAATTAAACAGAGAGGAAATTCCCATTTTGAGAAAAATAGGGAATTATGCTTCTAAATGATAGTATATATACATACATATATATATATATTTGTGTGGTAGTTAGATTCAGTTGTCAACTTGGCCAGGTGAAGGCACCTAATTCTGTTGCTGTGGACATGAGCCAATGGTACGTGAACCTCATCTGTTGCTCGTTACATCAGCAATCGGCTAGGAGGCGTGCCTGCTGCAATGAATGATGTTTGACTTAATCGGCTGGTGCTTAAAATGAGAGAGCACAATGTAGCACAGCAAAAGCAGCTCAGCATTCCTCATCTCAGCACTCACAGCTCAGCCCAGGCTTTTGGAGATGCAGAAAGAAATCACCCCGGGGAAAGTTGTTGGAACCCAGAGGCTTGGAGAAAAGGCCAACAGAGACCATACTATGCCTTCCCACATAAGAAAGAACCTCAGTGGAAAGTTAGCTGCTTTTCCTCTGAAGAACTAACAAAATAAATTCCTTTTTATTAAAAGCCAATCCATCTCTGGTGTGTTGCATTCTGGCAGCTAGCAAACTAGAATGATTTGCTTATTTTCCCTGTATTTTTCCTTTTATTTTGTCCTCCACTTTATATATTTTTTTCTGTGTTGGAAGGTTTGGGTAAAGACTAAATTCTTTTCTTCTAGGTTTTGGTAAGGCTCTTGTTTTTTACAAGGGATCAGTAAGCATGGCTCCTTGGCTTTGAAGATAGAGTCCTTCCCTGCTTCCTCTCTGTATGGATCAAGAGTCCCTTGAACAGTACACATGCATGCATGCGCTCACACGCATGCACACATGCACACACAGGCATGCACGCACACACACACAGAGGCATGCATGCACGCACACAAAACCTCTTAGTCCCTTATCTTGACTTGATGTTGACTTTGAAAGCACAAGACGTTGTTCACTCTTAGACGTCCCACAAGATCATAAGATAAATTGAATAAGACTTCTGAAACTTTACCGCATCCAGCCTAGGGCCTACGCTGTCAAGGTTAGGCTGTTAATCAGGATTCCCAAGGCCCTTCACCAAGGAGACCCACAGACCTTCCTGTGCCTGTCCCCTCACCTGGCGGGCTCTGCACCTGTGTCACCCACTCTCATGGCATGGCCTCCAGTCCAGAAAGCCCTTGCTTCTCTCTTCAAGGACACTACTGTGGAACTCAACCTTCTCAGGAGCCTGACTTTACCCCCAACCACACCCTCCATGGTGCCAAGGCGTCTCAGGCTTGACAATCCCCAAACTGAAGTCATAACCTTGCCCCCAAATCAGAATGTGCTCATCCCTTCTCTGGCCTTCAGACACAGGCCTCACGTGATTTGGTTCTGCCTTTCTCTACAGGTTCACCTCCTGCCCCTCTGCAGCCCCAGATGCAGCCATTCTACTCCCACGCCCACCCCAAGGCTGCCGAAATACCCAGTGTTCTCCGCAATGTTACCTTGTTAGAGATCCGTACATTTCTGCATGGGGGTTGGCACCTCCCCAAAGTGCCACTCCAAAGTGAGTCCTTGCCCAAGGTCCACAGAGTTAATCAGTGGAAATGAAGATTCTGAGGGAGAAAAAGTTTATTTGACCTAGACTAGCTTTACAAAGACAGGACAGTTTCCTTAAATCTGTCTCTCCTAAGTGGAGAAACATTCAGCATTCTACAGCATTCAAACAAAGGCAGGCACACTTAGGATAGTAAGCAAAACTGTTTTAGATGGCAAAGTCCGAGATAGTCTAATTGCTGAGTATGCATGGGGTGGTTCCGTACTTCGGCTCCTGGGCATGCCAGGCAGGCTAACTTTGGTTAGACCGGGCTTGGTTCAGCAAGATAGTTCAGGAATTTGGAGTGTTTAGTTCTGGGCTGACATATTAATCAATTAGGGGGTACGTTCAAGGGCACCAAAATTCAGGGGGCTACATGCAAGGGCACCCGAATTCAGGGCTGCAAAACAAGATAAGGATACAAACGAGGTCAATCAAGAGTTTGGTTACAGGGCGCAGTTTCAAAACATAGCATCAGTAGAGCAAAGCTTTTGGGTTCCAGTTAAAAGAGAAATGGGAATTTTTACAACTTAGGGAGGGAGCTGCTGCAGAAAGTGGTCAATTCTTTTCAAGTGCCCATGCAACATATTCTAAGATATGTGACATGACTTTCTTGTAGACAGCATATCCTGAGCCATAAAATAAATCTCAGCAAATTTATAAGAACTGAAATCATACAAAGTGTGTTCTGTGACTACAATGCACTCAGATCAGAAATAAACTAAGAAAATCTCCAAACACTTGGAAATTAAACATATATGTCCAAATAATCAATGGGTCAAAAGAAGAAGTCTCAAGAGAAATCAAAATACTCATTGAACTAAATGAAAATGAAAATATAGCCTATCAAAACTCGTGGAACCTAGGCAAAGCAGCGCTGATAAGTATATTTATAGCACTAAATGGCTTATATTAGAAAAGAAGAAAAGCTCCCAGTCAATACTTTAAACTCCCACCTGAAGAAACTAGAAAAATAAGAGCAAAATAAATTCAAAGCAAACAAAAGGAAAGAAATAATAAAGATAAGAACTGACATCAGCTAGTTTGAAATAACTGATTGAACCTAAATGACACATGGGCATAATATTAGAACTTATTACCCAGATTTATTGGATGAAATGAATTGATACATGCAAAACACTTACAATAGTGCCTTGCCATCAAGGAGCAACCTTGAATCTGGGGAGCTCCCAGGACAGTGGAAAACTGGGTAGAACCTAGGACATTATAATAGAGTGTATTAGGTTGATGAAAGCAGATAAGAGGTGCATGGAATCTAGGCTATTACGGGCAGTGAAGGTATCTTCTGGCATGAGTGACACTAAGCTAAATCCTTGAAGTGTAACAAGATGAAAATCTGGTACTTGGGAGGGAGGAGAGGGAATAAACAATCCTGGAAATCTCCAAGGTAACTGAGCCAAACTATATATGTTTCTATGCGATCATATGGCTTTTAAAACAGGTGGAGTTAGAGCAAGTATTCAATAACAAATGAATTCCGCACATATGCGCCAGACTTCAAGTGCCCTTCAGGTGTGTATTTACCTAACAATCACCTTTATACCTCGAAGAAGCTAAAGGGGAAAATCACCTTATAAAGTGTCCTTTTATTTGCATACCAGTATTCATAGCAGCATTATACACTCTTGTCAAAAGATGGAAACAACCTAAGTGTCCATCAATAAATGAATGGATAAACAAAATATGGCATATACATGTGATGGAATATTATTCAGCAGTAAGAAGGAATGAAGTCCTGAAGCACACGACAACATGGACAAACCTTGAGGCCATAATAAGTGAAATAAGCCAGACACAAAAGAACAAATATTGTTTGTTCTCACTGACATGAACTAATTATAATATGTAAACTCATAGAATTAAAATCTAGAATATAAGCTACCAGGATATAGAATGAGGCTAAAGAATGGAGAACAGTTGCTTAATCTGTGCAGAATTTTTAACCAGGTTGAACTTAAACATTTTGGAAATGGAATAGAGGTGACAGGAGCATGTTATTGCAAGAGTAATTAGCAAAGCTGATTGGTGTGTGCATGTGGTAGGGTCAGATATGTCATCAGAAAGAAAGCTGGAGGATAAAACAGGGGAATGTAGAATATAGTGAATCTTGTGGTAGACAATATCTGTGATTAATTGTACAAATATTTAAAAGTTCTTTTATGAACTAGAACAAATGTATGGCACTATTGCAAAGAATTAATAATAGAGGGGTACATGGGAAAAAATGTACCTATTGCAAACTATGGGCTACAATTAATAATAACATTTTAATATTCTTTCATCAACAGTAACAAATGTACAACAACAATACTATGCATTAATAATAGGGGGGATAAGGGGTAAGGGAGGATTTGGGTTTTCTTTTTTATTTGTATTTCTTTTCTGAAATAATGAAAATGTTTTAAAATTGATCATGGTGATGTATGCATAACTATGGGATGATACTGTGAGCCAGCGAGGGTGTATTTTGGATGATTTGTATGGTGTGTGAATACGTCTAAATAAAACTGCATTTTTTAAAAAGGTACCTCATAATAGAATTCTATTTTCACTTACATCATTAGGGCTGTTGGGGACCATATCTAGCCCCACACAAAAATGCATTTTCAGGACCCAAACCCGGGTCCTGTAGGTGTGAACTCATTAGAAATAGGCCTTTCTATGTGGTTGCTTCATTTGAGGTGGGGCTCAACTAAATTAGGATGGACTTAATCCCATTCCTGGAAGCCTAATAGAGAAAGCCACAGAGAGGAAGCCACGGGACGCCAGAAGCTGTAAGTTAATGGGACTTAAAAGGCAAAGGAAATGCCGCCATGTGCATCGCAAAGGGATGGAAAAGCCAAGGAACAAGGATCACGGGCCCCAGAATACCACAGTTTTCAAGGGAAAAGCATCACAAGGTGCTTGTGGACTTCTCCTAGCCTCAGAATCATGAGATAGTAAGTTCCCATTGTTTAAGCCAACCTATTGCTTGGTATTTATTTTGGCAGCCAGGAAACTAATACAAGTGGCCATAATGAACACTTTTGCATTTCTTATTTCATCTGATACAATTCTATCTTATCCATTTAAAAAAACAACCACCACCTTGTATTTTTAATGATCAAACAAATGGTAGCTAGCAAAACCAGGCCTGGAATACAGGCCAGGATGATCCCAAAGCCAATGTTTTTAACTTGTGTAAGACACTGCTTCCTTCTAGTAAATGGAAACTGTCTTGCTCTCTTTCACAAAATATGCACTCAAGGATCAATATTGCTAAATAAAGTCAGGTAGTTTAAATACACTTTTAATATTTAAATAAGATATTGAAACAAGGACTGAAGGTGTTTCTATCTGATATTTATAGTTGGGGAAATTCGATTACATATCAGTATGATCTCAAAATTATGTTTGCAATAACTAACTGAATTTGGAAAAATAGACTACTGACTGATTTGCTTAGATTCAATCAAATGTTGAATCTTTGGGTTGTATTAACCCACAAAACAAAGAAGATCCCTGCTACACAATGCAGTATGGAAGGATTTTAATAAAGTTAATTTTGTTCCAGAGACAAGAAGAAAATATAGAAAAAAGAAGCTCCCTTTTGCTTTCTCCAAGATTCAGAGGGCTCCTGGGCATGGTTAGAGGGCACATGTCCTCTATGAACATTCATTTTACAATTCAAAACTTCTAGGCCTGATATTGGGCCCAGGTCTCTACTTCCTTTGACACAAAACTGAAAGTGATGAATGCACACTGCAAACCTGCTAAAGTTTCATTCACCCATTTGTAAATGTTCCAAGTTATAAAACAACACCTTTAAAAATGTCTAAACATAACTTCTTTTTAAGGTGCATTTAATTACAAAAATGAAAAAAAAATTCTACCTTAAAATTTGTTTCTCCTCCTAACAATCTGATGAAATAACTCCGAGGTAGGGCCTGGGCATCTCTATTTTTCAGGTATAATTCACACACCATAAAATGCACAGATTTTTAACAACCACTCTGAGTCCCTAGACCACACATAAGGCTATGGATTATAGGGAGCAAATTAAAGCTGGAGGTGTAGCAGAAGCCAGATCTTGGGGAGCTGTATATGCTCGTCTGAGGGGCATAAACAATCCTTCTTTTAGGGTGCCTCGAGCTGCCCTAAATTTATGTTTATGCTCATGACATTTCCTCTGCTTGAAACAGTCTGTCTCTTCCACCCTATCTCTACCTATAGGTAAAAGTGCTGCTCATCCATAAGCTTCGAATCAAATTTTTACGTTTTGACTATCTAGAAAAATGGAGAGGAGCTATGCAGAAACAATTCAAAGATAATGAAATAAAATGAGCCTTTAAAATAAATTAAGAGATGCTCCATGTCACTCATAAGAAGAGAAATACAAATTAAAACTATGTGGAGATAGCATTTCTACCTTCTAGATCATCAAAATTCCAGGAGTTTGACAGCATATTCTGTTGGCTTAGCTGGGGAAACAGGAATGCTCACACATGGCTGGTAGGAATGCAACGTGGGCAGAAATTTGGTTATGTCTAGCAAAATTATGATAGCAAAATTTTAGAGACATTTACTCTTTGGTCCAGCAATTATAATTCTGGGAATATATCACAAAAGTACACTAGCAAAATAGGAAAAGAGATATGCACGTTGTTATTCATTGCAGCATATCTATAATGACAGAGGACTAGAAACTTCCCTAATGTTCAACAATAAGGCACAATAAACTGCACACAATCAGAAATAGGGCATCATGCAGTCATGAAAAGGAATGCGTTCTCTCAATATACACTCATATGAAATAAGCTCTAATATATATATTTAAATGGAAAAACAAGGTAAAGAGTTATAATATGAAACTACTCATCTAAGAAATGGAGTAATAAAAATAACACACACATATATTTTCTTACATTAACATCAATCATAAATTATGTTTTATGTATGCTTACTATTAGAACACATATATATGTTACTTTATGTTAACAATGAAAAATTCCTTATATTTAATATTAAATATAAAATAATGAGAGGATAAACAATTAACTTACTACCTTTGGGAAGGTAGAGAAATGGTTAAAGAGAGTAGGGAGAGAAGTTAGATTTATCTTAATATACCTCTTTTGTAGATTTGACTTTGGAGTAATTTCATATTTTGTATAATTATAAAAGTTGAAAACAATTTCATATTTTGCATAATTACAAAAGTTGAAAACAATGTTGCGTATCAATTTGGTGGCACAACCCCCTGTACAGAAAATTGATTATATGTCTCTTCATCCCTACTGGGAAATTCAAGAACTGAAAATACGTTTATATATATCTTAAGCTATTTTCAGAAAACATTAGTAATGGCAGTGTTTATATTTTAATTCTGAGAATGTTGCATGTGCCTTTTTGGGTAAAATAGATGAGAAATTATGTTGGTTTCTTTGAGAATGTGGATTTTCTCTTTGAGAACTGGAGTTTTCAGCATGCGTGAATGTCGGTATGTAGATGAGGTTAAGAAAAGTCTTTGGGGTTCGAATTTGATCTCATGAAATTTCTTATTTTAAAAACATTTCCAAGCTCTTTTCACTGTGAAGACCTAGAAAACCATAATTAAAGATACTGCTTGCATTTCAAATATGACCTCTAAATAAGAAACCAGTGTTCTTAGACAAACAGCTGATTAAGAATTAGAAAACCTAAATGGGATACACATACACACACACATCCAACATTAGGAAGAAAAGAGGGATATAACTACAGATATGAGAGCTATTTTTAAAATACCATAGGAGAATATTCTGAACTGTATGCCAATAATATTTTAGGAAATTATAATTTACCAAAATTGACTCTAGCTAAAAAACTTGAAGAAGAAAAAAACATGAATAGTCACAGTGATATCTAAGGCAAAACTATAAGTATAAACGTTAGTACACAGATTTCTATATTAAGCTACACTTGGTGAAATTATGGGTGATTTTTAGATGCTTATTTTTTTCTTAGAAGTGTTTTTTTTTATTCCTATAAAATATAAAAAATAAGTGGATCAAAATAATACGTGTCATTTTATAAGACCCATTTTTAGTTGAATCTTACTCCTTGTCTTTCCTTCGCCTATATTACAGCAATTCTAGGGTTCTGCTCACAGAAACCCATCCATGAGAAAGACGCTATTTGTTCCATCTGGAGCTTCAAGAGCCTTTGAAGGTCTACCTGATAAATTAGCTCTCCTTCACGCACAATGTCCTGGCTCTCTGCTTGTCTTCGATCCCGAGGACACATGAACTGGCCCCGCCTCCCTCCCTCTTGTCTCCCCACCCTCGCTCCCCTCCTCTCCAGGGATTCTGTCCTCCCTAAGCCTGCAGAAGGCACATTCTCTCACCTCTGCTCTTTATCACCTGTGTGGTCTTAGCCCAATTGGTCATATGTCCAACCTCAATTTCCTCATTTTTAGAAGGTGGATAAAACCTACAGTGAAGTCAGAAGACGGGGATGCATGTTGCATATTGGGGATTGGATCCTGGCCCCCACAAAAGACATGTTCAGGTCCTAATCCCCAGCCCTGGGGGTGCAAACCCCATCTTAAGTAGGACCTTTGACGTTATTATTAGGTGAGGTATGGACGCATAGAAGGATCTTTGAAGATCCTGTGAGGCCAAATTGTATCATGGTGGCTCTTAGTCCATGTGGCTGAAGTCTTCATAAGCAGAGGAAATCTGAATACAGTGAGCAGAGGCCAGAAGAAGCAGGAGAAGCCAGAGAGACAGATCACCATGTGATGGGCTACCAGCACCAGAACTGGCAGACTTTGGAGAAATGGCCTTGCTGACACCTTCATGGTGGGCTTTTTGCTTCCAACTGTGAGCCAATAAATTCCTGTTGGCTAAGCCTGTTGGGTAAGCCAACCAGCACATGGTATTTGTCATAGGAGAATTGGCCAGCTAAGACATTGTAGTTAATTTCATACTTGGCATTAAAGGGGCACATCAGAGCATTTAGTGTGGCCACTCTGTCCATCTTCAGTGGAGGGAAGTGTCACTGATACCAAAGCAGAGGGACATACCTTTTCTTACCACCACAGCAGGATCTTTTTCATACCTTCATGGACTAGCCAGGCATGAAGCATCACCCAGTATGTGTGTGTGTGTGTGTGTGTGTGTGTGCGCGCGCGCGC